>MCFE01000457.1:0-71870 GCA_002104905.1 Basidiobolus meristosporus CBS 931.73 | reverse complement strand
TGACAAATCTCCGATAATAGGAAACCATTCCAAGGAAGGATCTGAGTTCTGATATGCTATGGGGCTGCTTCAAATTCTTGATTACTTCCACCTTCTTGGGGTCTAAGGTTACTCCTGTGCTAGTCACTATGTGTCCCAGATATTCTACGTGTTCCTTGAAGAATTCACACTTGGCTAGCTTGCCATATAGCTTGTTCTCTCTTAGTTTCTTCAACACCTTTTCAATGTGTACCATGTGATCCTTTTCTGTCTTGCTGTATATCAATATGTCATCCAGGTAGATTATCACAAACTTGTCTAAGTACTCCTGAAAGACAGTCTGCATCAGCGTCATGAATGTTGCAGGGGCATTAGTGAGGCCAAAACTCATGACTAAGTACTCGTAATGTCCATATCTGGTCCTGAATGCTGTCTTAGGGATATCTTCTGGTTTCACCCTAATCTGGTTGTATCCTGACATGAGGTCAATCTTGCTGAAAATAGTGGCTCCATTAAGTTGGTCTAAAAGCTCATCAATCCGAGGTATGGGGTACTTATTCTTGACGGTAACTGAGTTCAGGGCTCTGTAGTCAATGCACATCCTAAGTGTTCCATCCTTCTTTTTCACAAAAAGCACTGGTGCTCCCCAGGGTGACTTGCTGGGCCTAATGTATCCTTGCTCCAATAGCTGATCAATTTGTCTCTTCATTTCCTCCAATTCTAATGGACTCATTCTGTAAGGTGTCTTGCTCACTGGAGGGCTATCTCCTGTGTCAATGGCATGATCCACGTCTCTGACTGGTGGTAGGCTTACAAGCTCATCTGGAAACACGTCTGAGTATTTCTTCAAGAGAGTCTGGACCTGCTGGGGTGCTGGGGTAGAGGAATCCTCCTGTAATACCGCCATGAGGAACATCTCGGTACCTTTTCTAAGTGCTCTACAGAACTGGGTCTTGCTAAGTTCACTTGTCTCACACACACTGGAATTGACCAAGTTGAAATCCAGCATGGCAGGTAATAGCTCATAGGTCTTGTTGTCTTTTTGAATCTGAGTAGCATGGGTTCTCCAGTTGATTGATGGATTACGACAAAATAGCCAGGTTTTTCCAAGTACAAGGTCAAACTTGCAGTTCCCAAATATATAAGCCTGTAGGTCTTCTTCATAGTCATAGATATTCATTCTTACTGGCTGGGTAATACGGTTGATTATGTGGGAGTTCCCATCAGCTGTGGAAACTGAAGTTGATTTGGTAGGTTCCGAGTTGATTCCAGCTTTCAAAGCAAATTGCTCTGACATGTATTCATGCGATGCTCCTGAGTCAATCATGATCTTGGCAGGTACTCCATTGATTACTCCATTCAAGTACAATAACTTCCCTGAGTTTGAAGTCATTTGGGACAAGTACTCTTCTGTCATATGGAAGGTGAGTTCCGAGTCTACTTCAAGCTCATCTTCCACATTACTGTGTTCATGGGACTCAATATGGTAGAAGGTTCTTGTTGGCTGGTGTCCATTTCTTCTCTGAGGGCAGTACTTTGCAATATGTCCCTGCTGGTGGCAATTGAAGCAAAGTCCTCTCTTCTTGCATTCTTCTGAGGAGGGATTCTGCTGCATAGCGTCTATTTCCATTGGTACTGCTTCTGATTGTCTTCTTTCATAATGATTATAGCCTTTCTGATTAGTCACTGTAGGCTTCCCAACTCCAAACATAGCTGAGTCATAGTCAATGGCAATCTTGATGGCTTCTTCAATAGTCTGAGGTCTTCGGTAATTGACTTCCTTGCGAGTTCTTTCTTTCAACCCATCAATAAAGTATTCAACTTGATCCAAGGGGTCCATTCTTTCAATTTGTCCAAGTAGACATCTGTACTCATAGATGTATTCTTGCACCATTCCTTTCTGTCTGAGTGTCTTTAACTTCCTTCTTAGTAGTGTCTGCTGGTGTGGAGGTTCAAAAGCATCCTGAATTTCCGACACAAACTCATCCCAGGTAGAGATTGTTGAGCATCCCATCATAGTAGCTGACCTGATCTTGTTGTGGTACCACTGTAAAGCTGCATCTGCCAGGTAAGAAGCTGCATAATGCAACTTGCTCTCTGGAGCAATTCCTTTAGCTTTAAAAGCTTCTTCAATCTGAAAGAGCCAAGTTCCCAGGTTTTCATTGACTCTGCCATGGTACCGGTTGACCTTCACACTAAAGTTGCTCTTGACAGGGCTTTGTTGGCTCTGAGCCATGGTAGTCATTCCTTGTTGCTGTTGGCTGAGGATCTGGAGTAGCTGTTGCTGTTGGGCCAGGATTTGCTGCATGGCATTTTTCCATTCTTGATTGTCCGACATCTCAAGGGTGGTTTCTTCTTTTCTTCAGGAGGGAGGTTTCTGATTATTGCTGCTACCAATGTTACAAGTCTTGGTATAAGAGTTGTAGAGGAATAGGGAGTTTAGCTAGTATTGTATTCACTAAAACTTGAACTGATTTTTATTGAGGTTCCAGCAGCTCCTTATATACATTTTGCCAGATCAATTGCTGACTAATTGTATTTCCTAATGTAGGTTGTGGCTGATGACTCATTTGATTGCATCATCATCACCCAATAAGATCCTACTTCATATATCTATTTCTGTCTGATAAGGATCTGCTGATTCATTTGCTGACTAATGCTACTGATTTCATAGATAATACTGATATACTGATAACCTAAACATATACTAATTGATTTGACTAAAAACTGATCTAACTTAAACATTCAAGCGGCAGATCATAACACACCTACATGAATGTAACATTCAATGATGACCCACCATTGTAAGCATTATAAATAAAGTTGTGACACCACATACACAAGTATATGCAACACTATTTCCCCTTTAGTTTGACTCACTTCCATATATATGCCACCAAAAAATAAAGCAAAGTTGTCTGGTTCTCAACCAAACCTCATGGTTGATGGCAACAGAAGAACAGATGGACAAAAGCTTGCTTTGACATTCAGTGCAACAAGTGGGGCTACATCCAAAAAATGACCTGTGGACAGTGTGCCCTTTGAAGGTAGTAATGCAGACCCTTTGGGCTCTCAGTCAAGGAGGCAATTGAGAACCTCTGCAGAGCCACAGACTGACCATTATGCTCAGGCATATAAAGGTGTAGCAAACACAGTACTCTCAGTTGAAGATCAGCAAGTGGTCATGATAACATCACCTCCACCCATATTAGCAAGTATGTTGTCAGCTCATACCAAAGCATTA
The DNA here is from genome assembly GCA_002104905.1 of Basidiobolus meristosporus CBS 931.73. NCBI lineage: Eukaryota > Fungi > Basidiobolomycota > Basidiobolomycetes > Basidiobolales > Basidiobolaceae > Basidiobolus > Basidiobolus meristosporus. Next base: position 68,647 of record MCFE01000457.1, on the reverse strand, counting down.
ATGAAGCAATTAGGTGCTGTGGCTGATAGGATTGATGCAATGACCAAGAGAAATCAGGAAATAGCCCAGAAATAGGATGAGCAGATAATACATGTAGAGCAATCAATATCCCTTGTAGAGAAAGCAGTATCCTTGCTGCAAAGAAGGAACTCAAGTAGCTCAATGTCACAGCCAGAAATTGAGCCATATCCTAATGTAACAGCAGAATATAACCATAAAGTCATTGAAGCACAACAACAGTGTCCAGAGATAAAGCCCACAGAAAAACCTATCACAGCATGGGAGGGAGACAATGTGGTGTTTATACCAAAGCCTAAAAATTAAAAATTGCAGATCCATGAAGCCTTTGAGTGCAATCATGAAGAGTGCGCTAATATACAAGAGGCTGTCAGAAGTCTAGCACACCATCACCTTAAGGCTGGCATACCATGGGACCATCAGGAGCTCAAGGCCAAGCAGAATGCACTTGACTTGTTCCATGAGCATTATCCTGGAATCAAACAGGCAAATGGATTTTGGGCCAGCATTGGTATGCTAAAAAGTATCTTAAGAGTAGCAGAAGCCATCAAAGGCAGAAGAACAAGGGTGCCATGGCTAAAACCAGTGGCTTCTTCAAGAGCCCATTACAAACAGGCAGACATGGATGCACCAGCACAACATTTATAAATGAAAAAGCTTAGTACCACTCAAAATGCACCCAGTCAAAGTAATTGTGAAGGACCTGGCAGCAATAAAAACCAGCTGCTCTTACAGGAGCCTGTCACAACTATGGTTGAGAGCTCAAAACAATTGAAAAAGAAATGTCAGGCTGCCAGAAGAGTGCCAGAAAGGGACAAGCAGGCCAAAACAGATGCATCAGAGCAGAATTTATCCAGGAGAAAACTTGGTTCTTTACAAGAAGCACTCAGACAAAGTAGCAGTGAAAGACCTGGCAGTGATAAAGGAAAAGGTAAACGGAAAGATGTCTACCCAAGCCTGAGACAGGGGGGCATGCAAAAAAGACTGCAGTTCTTGCCAATTAGCACTGCAAGCCAGGAACAGACAGAACCCCATTATAGCCAAGAAGAATTACCAATAAGAAAACAGCTGTTTTCACAAGAGTTGGAAGCGCAGCCAGTTGAGCTACACTCCAGCAAGTTAGATGAGATTGCTGAAAAATGCAATTTGTCTACTACAGCCTCCACATCCTCCATTGTTGACAGAGTGGAGATCCCACTGACAGAAAAGGCTACAATGTCAAGAGCTCAAAAGACTATCACAATGCCTTAAGTGGAACCTTGCAACATTGATAGGCACACCAAGAGGTTGCAGCACTTCTTCAAGAGCAGTGCGCAAGGAAACACACTGGAATATTGCAAGGATTTATTGCAAAGACAGGAAGATGAGGAGCTAGACCTTACAGTGGTGGCTGAAGACCAGGACATGTGGGAACCAGTGAATGAACAGTGGCATAAAGCCATTGGGTTCCTGCCAAAGTTATGGAACCAGAGTGTTACAGCAGAAATACTTATTGAGTGGTGGATTTTAATGAAGTTACTTGTTGAGTGTGGGGTTGGCCTTAATGTTAGTGTAGGGTATAGAGACTTGTATAGGTCAATACAATTGGCAATTGAGGTACAACTGAAGTCTCAATGGAAATAAACCAACTTGTATGCATGGAAAGTAAGAGAAATTGTTTATTCAGGAAGTAAGGAGTGTGAAAAAGAGGCAATAGCCTATCAATTCACACAAACATAGGAGGAAATAAAGTGTCTGAGATCAGAAAGTGAGCAAATTGGCAGGGCACCAATCAAAAGCCACTTACACATTGTTGTGATGAAAAATTTTGACTGAGTTTTTTGTCAAATCTGGGGTGCAATTATTTTTCCACAGTCTCTGGACAATTCCCCAACAAGATCAGTACCACTTAGTCATGGGACTTTAACTTTGTGACACCCTTTTGATGGGATTATCTCATTAATTTTTCATAGGGCTTCTGATTCCCCAAGGTATTGACTTACCCTCTGTCTGATACTTTGGAACTGCTGCCTTGATGGGGCCTGCTTATATTGCTCCCAGAAGCCACTTAACTCCACTAGTATACCAAATAGTATATTAGTCATTTGAGGTAAAAACTTATTCACGATATTGTTGGTTCCCAAAGTTGAGTCTCAGATGGAATTGTTGGGTCTGTACTCTACAAATTGCATGCAGAGTTGCTCTTGTGCAGCTTCCTCATCAAATTCCCTCACTCTCAGCTCATTGTTGATTTCAATGCTTGTCTTATTATATATCTTCTTCCATACATCAGCTGACATCATGATGTAAAACCCATGGCCAAGCTTCCTACTCAGATTTCTTCATCTCTGTTGACACTTGCTGTTATCTGGCTCAGCTAGATTCATGGGTAATACCCAAATATCTATATGAAGGCTCTCCATAGACTCTTAGCCAATACTAAAATTATTTGGAAACAAGTCAAGCTGATACAACATTGAATTTTCCAGACCAGACCATGCTTGTGAGCTAAGAGATGGGTTTTGTGTTTGTACAGGGACCATAGTGGGGGATCTAGACACTGACACAGTAGAACATAGGCAACAACCTGGTTTTATATAACCTACTAATGAATACCAATGTGATTGTAAAATTTTCTATGTATTATGAATGATGCCTCTTGGATTGAATCAACACAGTTTAGATCACATCAATTGCAGACTTCCTATTTGACTATAGACTTGTGAGTGAATCATCAACTGAGAGAAATGTGTCTGAAGCATTATGAAGAGTACATAATTCAATGAAAGCACTGTTCTGACCAATATAAGCAAGATTGAGTAAAATTACCAGTAACTGTATCCTACCAGATGTATGTTTGTGTGGTGCCGTGACTTTATATATTATGCTTACGGTGGTGGCTCACAATTGAATCTTACATTCATGTAGGTGCAATGTCTTAAATATAAGACTGTCTTATGCCTACATGAGTATTGACAAAGAAGTCATATAACATAGCATTATGTTGCTGAGTGTTAAGCTGTTTGCTAAGACTAATTTGATTGAGCACCTTAAGTGAAGAGAAAAAAGACTGTGTGGCTTTTTAACAAGCCTCTTGGCCATGAAGCACACAGTCCGCATTGGATGTATTACCAGGATTATAGCCAGTGTTTGCCACACAAGTTGTATCTGACCATTCATCAGTCAATACTGTTCTAACAACATCTTGCTGGCCACTTGAAACCTCCATAACAGCACCTTGCAGCACTGGTTACCTTGCAAAAACTGAGTCAGGTGTGTTTATGAAGCCTACAGGCTCACCCCAGCCTTTTAATAATGGCACACAGAATGATAGCTATGAAGATGCAGGCTCACTGATGGGCTGTGAGCCTATCTCCCCTAACAAAAGTACCCTGCATAAGCCCTGCAAAATCCCAATATGCAATGAAACAACACCAGTGGAAAAATATGCCAAGATATTATATAGAGCTACATGAGCCCAATGATCCAGCTGTTGGTGACTGATGTGATGTTGTGGCTAGAGAAGTGGTGCATTTCTACTAATATTAGTAATGGGGGCCTTGAGGATCTACTGAAACTTCTTGCTAAAATTATCTTGGGATACAGCTTACCATGTACATGGTATAAATGCACAACTATTGTGCAGCTGGCAAAATATGATCCAGACACCATCCTGATACCAAGGTGTGCTAACAGTTGCATGGTATTCCCATCACAAATGCTACAATTGCAAGGTGTCCAACTTGTCAGGAATTCATTACCATTGGGGAAAAGCATTGTTTCCACACTGGATATATTCCAGTAATAGCCTGTCCAAAGAAGCTTATGCAGTCCAACAAATATTGCAAAGCTATAAAGTACTGTACTCAGTATAAAAAAACAAAAATGCAAACATATCCAATATATTTGAAGATAAACATAACACACAGTTAAGAAGCATGGGTTACTTAAAAGGTATGAGAATGCCTTTGCCTGAGAAACTTATGGATTCTCATTAAACAAGTACTCTACTGGCAAATCCTGCTGGGCACTGATTCTCATATACCCAAGTCTGCTGCCTATCTTACAGTGTCAGCTGGACACCATACAATGGTGGCATTTTCTGATGTGTGTACCATGCAACTGCTGACATATGCAGGTATCAGGATAATTTCTGGGTCATACATTGCCAGCCACAGGATTGTTGACTGTTTATTCCATATACATAGTAAGATGTATCCCAGGATAATTTTAGCAAGAAGTAGTAGTAGATCCTCATGGCCCTCATTACTGATATTACTGGAAACATGCCACTTCTCTAGCCACAACAACTCATCATTCACCAGTGGATGGATTACTGGGTTTACTTGACTCTGTTAAGTATCCTTGGCATTTTTTTCCACAGGTAATGTCTCATTCCATGATGGGATTTTGCCAGGCTCATGCAGGGTGCTCTTATTACAAGATAGGATCACAATCTATTAATAAGCCGGTTTCTTCAGAGCTATTACTCTGTGTGCCATATTCAGATGGCTGGGGTAAGCCTAGAGGTGTCACAAACTCACCTGACTCAGTTTGCCCAAGGTGACAAGTGCAGCCAGGTGCTGACAAAGAGGCATCAAGTGGCCATCAAAGTATTATTGGTACAATTTTTACTGGTGAATAGTCAAATGTGACTTGCTCAGCAAAACACTGGCCATGATCCTTGAAATACTTCCTGTGCTTTTGGCATGTGTAATGGCCAGGATACCTGCTACAATAGCCACATGGTGTTTTTTTCTTCTCATACAGCATTGAATCAGAGTAGTCCTGTCCATGGGGCAAACAGTTTGACACTCAACAACATAACACTATTACATCACTTTTTTATTAATACTCATGAGAAATTGAGGCAGCCTTGTACATGAGACATTGCACGTACACAAATGGAAGATTCAGTGATGACTTGCCATAGTAAGCATTATAATTAATGTTGTGGCATCACCTATACAAATATATATAACACCATTTCCCTTTTGGTTTGACTCACTTCCATATACATGCCACCAAAAAATAAAACAAAGTTTTCAGGTTCTCAACAAAGTTTCACAATTGACAGCAGCAGAAGAAGGGTTGGACAACAGCTTGCTATGACCTTCAGTGCAACAAGCAGGGCTACAACCAAAAAGTTCCTGTGGATGGTGTGCCCACAGAAGGTAACAATGTGAATACCTCATGCTGTCAGTCAAGTAGGCAATTGGGAATCTCTGCATAGCTGCAAGCAGACCATAATACTGAGGCAGATGAGAATGTAGTAAAAGCAGCACCTTCAGTTGATGACCAGCACGTGGCTGTCATATCATCACCACCACCAATACTAGCAGGTATATTGACTGCTCATGCCAAAGCATTTATGTGGCCATTAGGTGCAGTGGCAGATAGTATAGATGCAATGGCCCAGGTGATCAGGAAGTAGTCCAGAAACAGGATGAGCAGACTCAAGATGTAGAGCAATTAACATCTCAGGTAGAGAAAGCAGTATTGTTGCTGCAAAGTAGGAACTCAAGTAGCTAAATGTCACAGACTAGAATTGAGCCATTTCCCATTGTAACAGCAGAGGAATATTGAACAGTCTTTGAAGAACTATAGCATTGCCCAAAGATAACACTACAGAGAAACCTATTACAGCATGGGAGGAAGAAAATTTAGGATATAACTAAAGCTTAAAAAATCATAAGACACTGAAGATCTAATAGGCTGTTGAGTGGAATGCTGAAGAGTGGGCTATTATTCATGAGGTTTTTAGAAGTCTAGCATGACAAGGCCTTATGGCTGGCATATCATGGAAGCAACAAGCATTCAAGGCCAAGCAGAATGCACCTGACTTGATCCATGAGTTTTATCCTGAATTCAAGCTAGCACACAGATTTTGGGCCAGCATTGGTATGCCAAGACAGTATCCTAAGAATAGCAGAAACTATCAAAGGCAGAAGAACAAGGGTGCAATGTCTACAAATTAGCAGCTTCCTCAAGAGCCCAATACAAGTAGGGCCAAAAGCTCCAAACACGTGTCAAAGTGACATCAGGTAGCTGGAAGGGTGTCAATAAGGGAAAAGCAGGCAGACACAGATGCATCAGCACAGCATTTTCCAAGGAAAAAGTGTAGTTCTGCTGAAGAGGCACTCAGTGAGGGTAGCAGTAGAGGACCTGGCAGTGATAAAAGCAAATGGATTCCTAAGGGGCCTGTCATAGCATTTCTGATAGCCATGAAGAGTTATCAACAAGAAAACAGCTGTTTTTACAAGAGTTGGAAGCATAGCTTGTTGGGCCACACTCCAGTAAGGTAGAAGAGTTTGCATAGAAAAGCAATGTGTCTACCACAGCCTCCACATCCTCCATAGTTGATAAAGTGGAGATCCCATTTACAGACAAAGTAACAATGTTAAGAACTCAAAAGCTTATCACAATGCCTTTAGTGGAATTTGTGGTGGGTTACTGAGCATGCTGCTGGTTCTCATCAGTGTTGGCTGCTTAAGTACCACCTTGACTGAGTACTTATTGTATTGAACTACATTTTCTCTTAAAAAAATACTGCATGAGGGCATCAGTTTCTACCTGATTGTCCCTTATCAGCAGTCATTGGGTTACCTGATGCCTCTTTGCTACTTGTTGTACATCAACATTTAAAACTTTGCCAATTTTTCTGTATAAGAATATCCAATACTAAGACTAATATTCTCAAAACTAAACATGACTGGTCCTAGCTATGATTTATCTTGTTGTTCTTCTTGGTCTTGCATTTCTGGTTGCCCCATTATATGCCCACTTCAAGGCAATGATGTACATGACTTTGTGTGGCCTCTTGAATATTAGTTTACTTTTCATCATTGCACTCAGTGGCTTTGCAGATCTAGAGCTGAGATATACTATCCTCAGTTGTGTCACACATGTTGGGGCTGACCAAGTTAAAATCCAGTACAACAGGTAGTAGCTGATAGGTCTGATTATCATTTTAAATCTGAGTGTATGGGTTTTCCAATTGATTGATGGACTATGGTCAAATAGTCATGTTTTTCCAAATACCATAGCGGATTTGAATTTCCCCAACATGTAGGCCTTTAGGTCTCCCTCATTCTCTTTGATCCGCATTCTTACTGGCCAAATAATAGGATCAGTTATCTGAGAGCTCCAATTGGCTATTGAGATTGATGTTGATTTGGTGTCTTCCAAGTCAATTTTCCTTATCAAGGAAAACCGCTCTGACATATACTTGTGTAATGCTCCTGAGTCTTGAATCTGAGTAGCATGGGTTCTCCAGTTGATTGATGGATTACAACAAAATAGCCAGGTTTTTCCAAGTACAAGGTCAAACTTGCAGTTCCCAAATATATAAGCCTGTAGGTCTTCTTCATAGTCATTGATATTCATTCTTACTGGCTGGGTAATACGGTTGATTATGTGGGAGTTCCCATCAGCTGTGGAAACTGAAGTTGATTTGGTAGGTTCCGAGTTGATTCCAGCTTTCAAAGCAAATTGCTCTGACATGTATTCATGCGATGCTCCTGAGTCAATCATGATCTTGGCAGGTACTCCGTTGATGACTCCATTCAGGTACAATTGTATTCCCAAGCTTGAGTTCATAAAGGAATAGTATTCATACAGCATATGGAAGGTGAGCTTTGAGTGCTCCTCCAACTCTTCTTTCACCTCTCTTTGCTTTTGGACTTCCATAGTGTGGAAGGTTCTTGTTGACTAATGTCCATTTCTTCTCTGGGGGCAGTATTTTGGTATATGCCTATGTTGGCAACAATTGCAACAAAGTACTTACTTCTTACATTCTTCTCATTTGGAATTCTGCTGCATAGCATTTATATCCATTGGCACTTATTGTGATTGTGCTCTGTTGTAGTGATTGTAGCCTTTTGGCTTGTCACTGTTGGCATTCCAACTACAAGTATAGCTGAGCCATAGTCAATGGCAATCTTGATGTTGTCTTCAGTAGTGTGAGGTCTTTAATAATTTGCCTCCTTGCAAGTTGCGTCTTTCACCCTATCAGTCAAGTACTCAATTCAATCATAGGGTCAAGTCTTTCAATCTGTCAAAGTAGACACCTATACTGACAGATGAATTCTCAATCCATTTCTTTCTGTCTAAGTGTCTTCAGCATCTGCCTTAGTAGTGTCTGCTGGGGTGGAGACTCATAAGCACCCTGAATCCTATCAAAATATATGTATGCAGTAGAGTTGAAACAGCGTCCCATCAATGTAGCTGACCTGATCTTGTTGCGGTGCCTCTACAAAGCTTCAACCAACAAGTAAGGTCTTGCATAATTCAGCTAGCCTCCTGGGGCAATTTCTTCATCATAAATGCTTCTTCAGCTTGAAAGAGCCAAGTTTGCATCTGTTCATTGACTATACATTGGTGCTAGTTAACCTTCACACTAAAGTAACTGTTTATATATTATACTATTGCTACAAGTCTTGGTACAAGAGTTGTAGAGGAATAGGAAGTTTAGCTAGTATTGTATTCACTAAAACCTGAACTGATCTTTATTCAGGTTCCAGCAGCTCCTTATATACATTTTGCCAGATCAATTGGTGACTAATTGTATTTGCCAATTTAGGCTTTGGCTCATGACTCATTTGATTGAATCATCATCACCCAATAAGATCCTACCTTATATCTATCTCTGTCTGATATGGATCTGTGGATTCATTTGCTGACTAATGCTACTAACTTGATGAATTATACTGATACTGTGATAAGCTAAGCATATAACTAATTGATTTGACTAAAAACAGATCTAACTTAAATATTCAAGCAGCAGATCATAACATTCTTCCCTACTAAGATTGAGAGGGTTGTCCTGAATCTAGTGAAGTTTGGAACTTCAAGAAAATCTGAAATGTGTCTAAATGAGCTGGAACCTTGCACATATACTCCTGAGGCTTTCCTTGTAATGACAAAATAGTTACACTTATAAAGTGCTGCAACAAGTATAAATGCTGATCTGCAACCAACTAAAACAATAAGTGAATATCATGTACATATTCTAATTCTCCATTTTGCTTCTAATGCATCTCATTAATATGCCAAAACAGATATCACAGCTGACCATTGTTTGAGAAGGCCAAACTGGCCAATGCTTCCAATGGTCTTCTATGGCAAGAAACTTCAGGGTGTTCTAATGGTGCCTTTGCCAACCCCTGTTGGTAACAAATTAGTAGTATAGTGTTACAAGTCTTGGTATGAAAGTAGAAGATGAATGGGAAGTTTTGCTAGTATTGTATTGACTGAAACCTGAACTGATTGTTATTGAGGTTCCAGCAGCTCCTTATATACATTTTGCAAGATTAATTGCTGACTAATTGTATTTCCTGATGTAGGCTGTGGCTGATGACTCATTTAATTGCATCATCATCACCCAATAAGATCCTACTTAATATATCTATTCCTGTCTGGTAAGGATCTGTTGATTTATTTACTGACTAATTTACTGACTTGATAGATAATACTGATATACTGATAACCTAAACATATACCAATTGATTTGACTAAAAACTGATCTAACTTAAACATTCAAGTGGCAGACCATAACATCCTCCCCTTCAAAAGTTGAGAGGGTTCTCCTGAATCTCATTTCTTGTAATAAGGATATCTTGATGGTTGAGTATTATCAGCAAGTCTTGCAAGCTTGAGTCTGTCCCTATGCACTAGGTTTTTGTGGATATTGCCTTGTTTGCCCACTTGTTGGTAAGTTGCAAATGGACATTCTCTGATGATCTCAAAGGGTCCTGTCCATTGGGGATCAAACTTCTTCTGATTGTTGTTTCTTAGCAATACAAAGCTCCCAGCTGTCAATGCTTCTGGTGATATAATCATATCAAATCTCTGCTTCATCTTTGCTGCACTTTAAGAGCGTTTGGTCTGTGCTTCTTGATGTTTTTGTTCCAGTTGCTAGTGTCTACTTGGCTGACTGAGTCCATCTTCTAAGGTGTCTGTAAGCTTTGGCTGTGAGAGATTGCCTGCAATCCTTGGTTCACATCCATGCATTAAGTAAAGTGGCAATTGTTGGGTGGTATTGTGTACTCTTACTGTTCACTCAAGGGGTGCTTGGTCTATATACTCATCCCATCTACTGACAGTTCCATTTGCATATTAGGTCAGCATTTTTCCAAATAATCCTTTAAACTGTTCAGTGACTCCATTAGTTCTGGAGTGATATGCCAATGTTTTCAAGTGTTTGATCTGCTGCATTTCCAGGTAAGCTTCCAATGTCTTTGCCATAAAGTATGTGCCTCTATTGTATAGAATCTCTACAGGGCATCTAGACTTTATAAGGATCTCATTGTAGATGAAAATTGCAACTTCTTGTTCACTGGCTAGGTGTTATGATCTGCTGCTTGAATGTTTAAGTTAGATCAGTTTTTAGTCAAATCAATTAGTTATATGTTTAGGTTATCAGTATATCAGTATTATCTATTATATCAGTAACATTAGTCCGCAAATGAATCAGCAGATCCGTATCAGACAGAAATAGATATATTAAGTAGGATCTTATTGGGTGATGATGATGCAATTAAATGAGTCATCAGCCACAACCTACATTAGGTAATATAATTAGTCAGCAATTGATCTGGCAAAATGTGTATAAGGAGCTGCTGGAACCTCAATAAAGATCAGTTCAAGCTTTATTGAATACAATATTAGCTAAACTCCCTATTCCTCTACAACTCTTATACCAAGACTTGTAATATTGGGGCAGCTTTAGCAACTGGCCATTTGGTGGTGTGGTCAATTGCTACTAGGATTCAACAGTTGCATTTCCTGGTAGTTGGCAGTCTTCTAATAAAGTCAATTCCCCATCTTTGCAATGGTCTTACTAGCTCCAAGGGAAAGAGTTCAGCAATTCTCTGTGGTTGGCCTTGGTTGATCTGGCAATTTGGGCATGTTTTCACTAGCTTCTCAATGTCTTGTTTCATTCTGGGCCACCATGCTCTGTCTTTCACAAGGCTATAGGTTCCTTCAATTCCAAGATGTCCATATCCATTGTGTAGCTTACGTATTAAGTCCAGGCAAGTAACATAAGGGCAATAGGCAATACGGCTTACATCAACAGCTTGGTAGAGTGTGTCATCCTGTACTACAAATTTGTTACCTTCATCCCAGATTATCTTCTTGATATCTTCATCCACCTCATTAGGAATGGCTTGGTCCTCCAAGTACTTTGGTAATAGGCTAGGCCAATCTGATTCATGCACCAAGTTGAGTTGTGCAACTTGTTCTAATCTTGGTCAGGCATCAGCAATTGTGTTGTTTTTTCCAGGGCAGTAGACAATCTCCAAATCAATTGCTGAATGTATTCACTTCATTGTGTCATTCTTCTAGAGAGTACCTCCTAAGTAAATATATAGTTGAGGGAGACGTGCTCAGTCTTCAAAATGCATTTGACTCCTTCAATTTAGCATCTCCATGTCTTCAAACAGTATATTATAGCAAGCATCTCCTTCTCTTACACTGGATAGTTTTGTACTACTGAGTTTGGTTTCTTGGAGTCAAAGGCAACTGGGTAGTCTGTTCCCTCATGTTCTTGGCTCAACACTTCAACAATTGCATAATCTGAAGCATCTGTGCATAGAGTAAGCTCTTTTCTGAAATCAGGTATTCTTAAGCTTGGCAGCTTAGCAAGTTCATTCTTGAGCATCTGGAAGGCAGTCTCACAAGCTATGTCCACTTGTAGGTATTGTCTTTCTTGAGGATATCAGTTAAAGGGGCTGCAATACTTGCAAAGGACTTGACAAATCTCCAATAATAGGAAACCATTCCAAGGAATGATCTGTGCTCTGATATGCTATGGGGCTGCTTCAGATTCTTGATAACTTCAACCTTCTTAGGGTCTAAGGTTACTCCTGTGCAAGTCACTATGTGTCCCAGATATTCAACATGTTCCTTGAGGAAGCCACACTTGGGTAGCTTGCCATAAAACTTTTTCACTCCTGGTTATTTCAAGAACTTTTTAATGTGCAACAAGTGATCCTCTTCTGTCTTCCTGTATATCAATATATCATCTAGGTAGATTATGACAAACTTGTCTAAGTACTCCTGGAAGACAGTCTGCATCAGGGTCATGAATGTTGCAGGGGCATTGGTGAGGCTAAAACGCATGACTAAGTACTTGTAATGTTCATATCTGGTCCTGAATGCTCTTTTAGGGATGTCTTCTGGCTTCACCTTAATCTGATTGTATCCTGACATGAGGTCAATCTTGCTGAAAATACTGGCTTTAATGAGTTGGTCTAAAAGCTCATCAATCCAAGGTATGGGGTGCTTATTCTTCATGGTAACAGAGTTGACAGTTCCGTAGTCAATGCACATCCCAAGTGTCCCATCCTACTTCTGTTATGATCTGCTGTTTGAATTTTTATGTTAGATCTGTTTTTAGTCATATCAATTAGTTATATGCTTAACTTATCACTATATTAGTGTTATGATCTGCCGCTTGAATGTTTAAGTTAGATCAGTTTTTAGTCAAATCAATTAGTATATGTTTAGGTATCAGTATTTCAGTATTATCTATGAAATCAGTAGCATTAGTCAGTAAATGAATCAGCAGATTCTTATCAGACAGAAATAGATATATTAAGTAGGATCCTATTGGGTGATGATGATGCAATCAAATGAGTCATCAGCCACAACCTACATTAGGTAATACAATCAGTTAGCAATTGATCTGGCAAAATGTATATAAGGAGCTGCTGGAACCTCAATAAAAATCAGTTCAAGCTTTAGTGAATACAATACTAGCTAAACTCCCTATTCCTCTACAACTCCTATACCAAGACTTGTAACATTTGTATCATCTATCAAATTAGTAGCATTAGTCAGCAAATGAATCAGCCGATCCTGATCAGACAGAAATAGATATATTAAGTTGGATTTTGTAGGGTGATGATGATGCAATCAAATAAGTCATCAGTCACAGCCTATATTAGGAAATACAATTAGTCAGCAATTATTATGGCAAAATGTATATAAGGAGCTACTGCAATGTCAATAAAGTTCAGTTTAAGTTTTAGTGAATACAATACTAGCAAAACTCCCTATTCCTCTACAACTGTTATAACAAGACTTGTAACATTGGTAGCAGTAATAACCAGAAACATCCATCCTGAAGAAAGAAGAAGACTCCCTTAAGATGTCCAAAAATCAAGAATGGAAGAATGCTTTGCAACAAATCCTGGCCCAGCAGCAACAGTTACTCCAGATCCTTAGCCAACAGCCACAAGAAACAACTACCATGGCCCAAAGCCAGCAAAACCTTGTCAAGAGCAACTTCAGTGTCAAAGTCAGCCAGTACCATGGTAGAGTCAATGAAAACCTGGGAACTTGGCCCTTCCATACTGAAGAAGCTTTCAAGGCTGCGGGAATTGCTCCAGAAAGCAAGTTACATTATGCAGCATCTTACATGACAGATGCAGCTTTACAATGGTACTACTGCAAGATCAGACCTGCCACCATGATGGGATGCTCTATAATCTCTACCTGGGATGAGTTAGGGCTTGAAATTCAGGATTCCTTTGAGCCCCCATACCAACAGACACTACTAAGAAGAAAGTTGAAGACACTTAGACAGAAAGGAATGGTCCATGAGTACATCAATGAATATAGATGTCTACTTGGACAAATTGAAAGAATGGACCCTCTGGATCAAGTTGAATACTGTATTGATAGGTTGAAAGAAAGAGCTTGTAAGGAAGTGAATTATCAAAGACCTCAGACTAATGAAGAAGCCATCAAGATTGCCATTGACAATGACTCAGCTATGTTTGGAGTTGGGAAGCCCACAGTGACTAATCAGAGAGGCTAAAATCACTTTGAAAGAAGACAATCAGAAGCAGTGCCAATGGAAATAGATGCTGTGCAGAAGAATTCTACCTTATATGAATGTAAGTAGAAAGGACTTTGCTTCAACTGCCACCAGAAGGGATATATTGCAAAGTACTGCCCTCAGAGAAGAAATGGACACCAGCCATCAAGAAACTCTAACCATATTGAGGCCATGTGCATAGTACCATGGAGGATGAACTTGAAGAAGACTCAGAAATCACCTTCTATATCACAGAAGAATAACTATCCCAGATGACCTCAACCTCAGGAAAGCTATTATACTTAAATGGAGTAATCAATGGAGTACTGGACAAGAACATGATTGACTCAGGAGCATTGCATGAGTACATGTCAGAGCAATTTGCTTTGAAAGCTGGAATCCACTTGGAACCCACCAAATCAACTTTAATCTCAACAGCTGATGGTAACTCTCATATAATCAACCATTTTACTCAGTCAGTAAGGATGAAGATCGATGACTATGAAGAAGATCCACAGGCCTATATATTTGGGAACTGCAAGTTTGACCTTGTACTTGGGAAAACCTGGCTATTTTGTTGTAGTCCATCAATCAACTGGAGAACCTTTGCTACTTGTATCCAGAAGGACAACAAGACCTACAAGCTATTACCTGCCAGACTGGATTGTAACTTGGTCAATTCCAGTGTGTGTGAAACAAGTGAACTTAGCAAGACACAGCTTGGTAAAACACTAAGAAAAGGCACTATTACCTGCCAGGCTGGATTTCAACTTGGTCAATTCCAGTGTGTGTGAGACAAGTGAACTTAGCAAGACCCAGCTCTGTAGAGCACTTAGAAAAGGTACCCAGATGTTCCTCATGGCGGTATTACAGGAGGACTCCTCTACTCCAGTACCACAGAAGGTCCAGACTCTTTTGAAGGAGTATTCTGATGTATTTCCAGATGAGCTTGTAAGCCTACCACCAGTCAGAGATGTGGATTATGCCATTGAAACAGGAGATGGCCCTCCAGTGAATAAGACACCTTACAGAATGAGTCCATTGGAATTGCAAGAAACAAAGAGACAAATAGATCAGTTATTGGAGCAAGGATATATTAGACCCAGCAAGTCACCTTGAGGAGCACCAGTACTTTTGTGAAGAAGAAGGATGGAATACTTAGAATGTGCGTTGACTACAGAGCCCTCAAATCAGTTACTGTGAAGAATAAGTTCCCCATAACTTGGATTGACAAGTTCTTGGACCAACTCAATGGTGCCACTATTTTCATCAAGATTGACCTCATGTCAGGATACAATCAGATTAAGGTGAATCCAGAAGACATCCCTAAGACAGCATTCAGGACCAGATATGGACATTACAAGTACTTAGTCATGAGTTTTGGCCTCACCAATGCCCCTGCAACATTCATGACCCGGATGCAGACTGTCTTTCAGGAGTACTTAGACAAGTTTGTCATAATCTACCTAGATGATATATTGATATACAGCAAGACAGAAAAGGATAACTTAGTCATGTTCAAAAGGTCTCTAGGAAGCTAAGAGAGAACAAGCTTTCTGGCAAGCTACCCAAGTGTGAATTCCTCAAGGAAAATGTTGAATATCTGGGATGCACAATTACTAGCACAGGAGTAACCTTAGACCTTAAAAAGGTTGAAGTTATCAAGAATCTGAAGCAGCCCCATAGCATATCAGAGCACAGATCATTCCTTGAGATGGTTTCCTATTATTGGAGATTTGTCAAGTCCTTTGCAAGTATTGCAGCCCCTTTAACTGATATCCTCAAGAAAGACAATACCTACAAGTGGACATAGCTTGTGAGACTGCCTTCCAGATGCTCAAGAATAAACTTGCTAAGCTGCCAAGCTTAAGAATACCTGATTTCAGAAAAGAGCTCACTCTGTGCACAGATGCATCAGATTATGCAATTGGTGGAGTGTTGAGCTAAGAACACAAGGGAAAAACTGCCCTGTTGTCTTTAAATCCAAGAAGTTGGACTCAGCTGAACAAAATTATCCAGTGTATGAGAAGGAGATGCTTACTATAACACACTGTTTGAAGACATGGAGATGCTATATTGAAGGAGTCAAATGCACCATTAAGACTGATCATGCCTCCCTCAAGTATATGTTTACCCAGCAGATACTCTCTAGAAGAATGACAGAATGGAGTGAATACATTCAGAAATTGATTTGGAGATTGTCTACTGCCCTGGAAAAAAAACATAGTTGCTGATGTCTTATCAAGATAAGAACAAGTTGCACAACTCAACTTGGTGCATGAATCAGATTGGCCTAGCCTATTACCAAAGTACTTGGAGGACCAAGCCATTCCTAATGAGGTGGATGAAGATATCAAGAAGATAATCTGGGATGAAGGTAACAAATTTGTAGTACAGGATGACACACTCTACCAAGCTGTTGATGGAAGCCGTATTGCCTATTGCCCTTATGTTACTTGCCTGGACTTAATACGTAAGCTACACAATGGATATGGACATCTTGGAATTGAAGGAACCTATAGCCTTGTGAAAGACAGAGCATGGTGGCCCAGAATGAAACAAGACATTGAGAAGCTAGTGAAAACATGCCCAAATTGCCAAATCAACCAAGGCCAACCACAGAGAATTGCTGAACTCTTTCCCTTGGAGCCAGTAAGACCGTTGGAAAGATGGGGATTTGACTTTATTAGGAGACTGCCAACTACCAGGAAATGCAACTGTTGGTTCCTAGTAGCAATTGACCATGCCACTAAATGGCCACTGGCTAAAGCTGTACTTATAGCCAGTCAACAAGAGGTTGCTAGTTTCATCTACCATGATATCCTTACAAAGTTTGGATGCCAACAGAGGTGTAAGCTTTATGGCAAACACATTGGAAGCTTACCTGGAAATGCAGCAGATCAAACACTTGAAAACATTGGCAGATCACCCCAAGACTAATTGGAGTCACTGAACAGTTCAAAGGATTATTTCAAAAAATACTGACCTAGTATGTAAACAGAGTTGTCAATAGAAGGGATGAGTATATAGACCAAGAACTCTTTGCATGCCAAGTCAGAGTACACAATATTACCCAACAAATTCCATTTTGCTCAGTATATGGATGTGAACCAATGATTCCAGGAGATCTCACACAACCAAAGCTTACAGACGCCTTATAAGATGAACTCAGTCAGCCAAGTAGACACCAGCAACTGGAACAAAAATGTCAAGAGGCACAAACTAAAGTCTCTCAAAGTGCAGAAAAGATGAAGTGGTGATTTGATAAGAATATAACACCAGAAGCATTGACAGTTGGGAACTTTGTATAGCAAAGAAACAAGACTCAGAAGAAGTTTGATCCACAATGAACAGGACCTTTTATGATCATCAGAAAATGTCCATTTGCAACTTACCAACTAGTGGACAAACAAGGCAATATCCAGGAAGACTTAGTGCATAGGGACAGACTCAAGCTTGCAGGACTTGCTAATAATACTGAAGCATCAAGATATTGGTATCAGAAGAAAAGCTACTTACGAGAACCCTCTCAACTTTAGTAGGGGAGAATGTTATGATATGCTGCTTGAATGTTTAAGTTAGATCTGTTTTTAGTCAAATCAATTAGGTACATGTTTAGCTTATCACTATATCAGTATCATCTATCAAATTAGTAGCATAAGTCAGCAAATGAATCAGCAGATCCTTATCAGACAAGATAAATATTAGGTAGGATCTTATTGGGTGATGATGATGCAATCATATGAGTCAGCAGCCACAGCCCACATTAGGAAATACAATCAGTAAGAAATTAATCTGGCAAAATGTATATAAGGAGCTGCTGGAACCTCAATAAAGATCAGTTCAAGTTTTAGTGAATACAATACTAGATAAACCCCCTATTCCTCTACAACTCTTATACCAAGACTTGTAATACTTCTTCACAAAAAGTACTGGTGCTCCTCAAGGTGACTTGCTGGGTCTGATATATCCTTGCTCCAATATCTTCATCCTTACTGGCTGAGTAATACAGATTAATATGTGAGAGTTCCCATCAGCTGTTGAGACTGAAGTTGATTTGGTGGGTTCCAAGTTGATTCCATCTTTCAAAGCAAATTACTCTGACATGTACTCATGCAATGCTCCTGAGTCAATCATGTTCTTGTCAGGTACTCCATTGATTACTCCATTCAAGTATAATAGCTTTCCTGAGGTTGAGGTCATCTGGGATAGTTATTCTTCTGTGATATAGAAGGTAATTTCTGAGTCTTCTTCAAGTTCATCCTCCATGGTACTATGCTCCATGGCCTCAATATGGTTAGAGTTTCTTGATGGCTGGTGTCCGTTTCTTTTCTGAGGGCAGTACTTTGCAATATGTCCCTTCTGGTGGCAGTTGAAGCAAAGTCCTTTCTTCTTACATTCATATAAGGTAGAATTCTTCTGCATCGCATCTATTTCCATTGGCACTGCTTCTGATTGTCTTCTTTCAAAGTGATTTTAGCCTCTCTGATTAGTCACTGTGGGCTTCCCAACTCCGAACATAGCTGAGTCATAGTCAATGGCAATCTTGATGGCTTCTTCATTAGTCTGAGGTCTTTGATAATTCACTTCCTTACAAGCTCTTTCTTTCAACCTATCAATAAAGTATTCAACTTAATCCAGAGGGTCCATTCTTTCAATTTGTCCAAGTAGACATCTATATTCATAGATGTACTCATGGACCATTCCTTTCTGTCTAAGTGTCTTCAGCTTTCTTCTTAGTAGTGTCTGTTGGTGTGGGGGCTCAAAGGCATCCTGGATTTCCAACCCCAACTCATCCCAGGAATAGATTGTAGAGCATCCCATTATGGTGGCTAACCTGATCTTGTTGTGGTACCACTGTAAAGCTGCATCTGCCAGGTAAGTGGCTGCATAATGTAACTTGCTTTCTGCAGCAGTTCCCTCAGTCTAGAAAGCTTTTTCAATCTGGAAGAGCCAAGTTCCCAGGTATTCACTGACTCTACTGTGGTACCAGCTGACCTTAGCACTAAAGTTGCTCTTGACAGGGTTTTGCTGGCTTTTGGCCATGGTAATCATTCCTTGTTGCTGCTGGGCCAGGATTTTTTGCATAACATTCTTCCATTCTTGATTTTTGGACATCTTGAGGGAAGTTTCTGATTATTGCTGCTACCAATGCTACAAGTATTGGCAAAAGAGTTGTAGAGGAATAGTGAGTTTAGCTAGTATTGTATTCACTAAAGCTTGAACTGATTGTTATTGAGGTGCCAGCTGCTCCTTATATACACTTTGCCAGATGAATTGCTGACTAATTGAATTTCCTAATGTAGGCTGTGGCTGACAACTCATCTGATTGCATCATCATCACCCTACAAAGTTCAACTTAATATACATATTTCTGTCTGAGGAGGATCTGCTGATTTATTTGCTGACTAATGCTACTGATTTGATAGATAATATTGAAATACTATAAGCTAAACATAGAACTAATTGATTTGACTAAAAACAGAGCTAACTTAGACATACAAGCAGTAGATCATAACAATGGCAGCCTGCAATTAGTTCTGAGTGATACAACTGTGTCAGCTTACCAAATAATATTTCCTGTTTCTACCTCCCCTTGTGCCATTAATATATTTTACAGAAGAGTCACTCCTTTTTATTTGATTATGCACCGCTACTACAGGCTTTTACACATGGTTTAGATCAAAAAGACTAAGACTGCCTGCTTACCAACATCTCTGCATACTTAAACCAACTACAATTTGCACACTTCTATCACCTCATCTTAAAGGCTTTTCAGTGCAAAATGCGCATAGTTACCATGTGCCTTGCATGACCAGAAAATACCAAAACAGGCAAACATATGCTTGGTTGCCACCACTTTTGCCATGAGTATCTCCTGGGTATCTGCAAATAACATTTTGGTACTGTGCAAATGTATTCATTCTTCCTGCTGGATTATAGTCCCTCTTAGGGGTGTGCTCTGGTGCTGGTATGTATGAGCTCCACAATGGATGGTGTATAAATGGCATATACCTATGAAAAACCTGGTGTATCCTGATTAAGTTACCCTAATAAAGTTAGTTGTTTGATGAGTCCAACCTAACCTTGCATCACTTAACTGATGTCCTACTCATTGGTACTGCCTTGATTCTTAATGCTTGATGCATATGTGTCATCACCAGTACATCTGTCCAACATATTTTCCACCACTTCCTGGAAGTTTGCTACATGCCAACCAGTTGCATCCATGATAGACCCAAAGGTTCTATCCCAGATGAGATTGGATACAATAGTACCTGTAACCTGACTTGACTTCACAATTATACATGCATCTGCTGCAGAGGAAGCCCCCAATAGGTGGAGCAAGGCCTAATACTCTCTAAACAACATATAAGATAGAGTGGAGAATAGATAGAGTAATTGTAGAGATATAAACATCTGGCTTTGTGCTTGTAGTATAGTAGCACCAATCTATTAAGATATTAGCCTCTTTGGTTCCATTCATCAGCTAAATTTCACTCAACAAATCTGGACTAGTCTTAGTCAATGTATGACTCTTTTACAGCCATAACCTTGCCACTTTCTTTGAGATCCCATGATCCTTTAATAACCTCTGTAAAGTCAAGACCAAATTAGCACTCTGACCAATATTACATATAAATGCTGAGACTGTAGTAAAATGCTCCAAACTATTGAGAAACTCTCCTAGTTTAGTGGTGCAGCTGTACTATAGTTATGATCTGCCGCTTAAATGTTTAAGTTAGATCAGTTTTTAGTCAAATCAATTAGTATATGTTTAGGTTATCAGTATATCAGTATTATCTATGAAATCAGTAGCATTAGTCAGCAAATGAATCAGCAGATCCTTATCAGACAGAAATAGATATATTAAGTAGGATCTTATTGGGTGATGATGATGCAATCAAATGAGTCATCAGCCACAACCTACATTAGGAAATACAATTAGTCAGCAATTGATCTGGCAAAATGTATATAAGGAGCTGCTGGAACCTCAATAAAAATCAGTTCAAGTTTTAGTGAATACAATACTAGCTAAACTCCCTATTCCTCTACAACTCTTATACCAAGACTTGTAACACTATTACTACCAAGGTAAAAATACAAACTTTTATTTTTGTCAATAGCTGGTAAGATATTATTACTAATTCTTGATAGATCCCTAAAATACAAACACATCTTAAATTGCAATAGCTCACAAGACCCAATTACCCTGAATTTTTTCCAAAAATGACATCTACCAGCAAACAAAACCCAAACCCCTTTGCTGTAGAGGAGGCATTTAATGTTAAGAACTAGAGACCTTGGAAATGCAAGATGTATATTGTGGTATCAATGCTGGTGTAGATAATGACAAATGGATACTCTGCCTACTGTGAAGCCTACCAGAGAAGTACAAGCCATTTATACTCTCTTTTAAGTGGAGAGAAGTTAATTGACCTTGGACCACATCAATGAAAAACTTTATCTAAACAACTCAGACATAAAACTAAGCAGAGAATATTGAATATTATGCTGTATTCAGCTCTCAAAGGCTTGCAGAAATGTAGGCAATTCCACAGAACCAAAGAAAACCTGGTTGCTGTAATTACTATCAGAGGCTGGGACACTGTGTAAGAGAATGCAAATGGAAAAAGGGGGGCAAAGATCATAAATTAGAGCAGGCAAACCTTATAGCTACAGAGGAACAGCTGCTTATAACCACACCAGAGAGTGTAAGTAAATATTTAAATGAATGGTATATTAACTCTGGAGCATGACAGCATATATTGGTATAATGGAGTAGTCTAGCAACTTAAAGACCACTCCTGGAACAAAGGCTTATCTGGGAGACAACTCTGCACCAGAAGCTTCTACCTGTGAGTCTCTGCAGCCAAACTAGAGTGACAACTCAGGGGCAAAGAGAGCAAACCAATTGATTAGCCCAATGTACCTGGAGTAGCTAGAAACCCACTCTGAGTGAGTAAAGCAACTACTCAGGAAGCGAAATTTGTCTGTACTGAGCTGAGCTACTTCATTTGAGTAAAAATGATCAAAAATTGGCTTTGGGAGTCAGAGTTCAAAATATATACAAGTTACAATGCATGATCATTAAACTTGTTCTATTGGAAGTGCCACATCAAACATAGGTGCCAGATGGTACCATTTTGTACCAGAGAAGTATAGCAGACTTAGATTTGGCCACAGAGTGTGAAACATAGTTCATCATGTTTATGCAATGCAGCCCATATGCTTCACCTGTTGTTCTGGGGAAAATTCATTTTGACCTTTTTTTTGCAATCAATGTTGTCCAGGATGTATTAGCACAGAGAAAGACTGGAGATATATACCTGGTACTCAAAACTCATGGCACTCTTAATCTAGCTCCTGCAGCTTGTAACATGACACAAAAATGTGTAGCACTATCTGGCATGGTGTAGTGGGGTGACAGGGACACCCACTGACAGATGTGCTCATTCCCTCATTTTCTACTTCCCTATACCTCTACTATATTTATTTTAGTTTTATTCCATTTGTCTTACCCAATCAGTACTATCCCATAAGCCGGTTGACTATCACACCTGCTTACCTTATTGCATAAGTTACCCCTCACTTTATGTAGATTAATAGCTATGAGTGCTTCTATATTAGGCAAGTACCCGCGCCAGTACCCGTGACACTTGATCAACCTGAGTCACCATCCCTACCATTTCCATACCACATATGGTATCCCTGGGTTACACAGGTTTCAGAATACTGACTCCTGATTGGTTGGATGTGCTGTGCCTCCTAGAACCTTCCAGCACCTACTTAGCACATTCTTAGGTCATTCTGATGTCATTAAGATTTCTATTGATGTCCGGAACCTTCTGGAACATCATGATTAGTAATCACTTAGCCAGTAAGAAAAGTATATAAGGGAGGCTATCCCTCAACAATATATCATCATCCCTTTTATCAATATACCAACTTGCTGATTAGTGTGATCACTGCTACCTGCTGCTACCTGAACTTCCAACCCCAGACCACAGGACACTCCCAGGAAACCATGCTGACAGCCAACTGACCTTGGAGGCACTACTTGTGAGGAATACTCAGAGTAGGTATCTTTTATTATATTTGATTCTTTCTCAAGTTTGTTCTTGTACAGGCAAAGATACTTTTCTGTTTTTGTAACTATTGACCACAGCTGCATTCATATCAAGTCCCTGCTGGTGGAGTTTACAGTTGTTTTGACTTTGGAAGCTTTAGTACATTGTCAACTCAAAGGATGCTGAACCCAGCACATACTTTTGTTATGACCCCAACTAAGTTGGGGATTGTAACTCAATAGTTTTACCTTGACAAGCTTGTGGCTTTATTCCCCTTCACATTAGATTAGAGACAGAACCTAAGTATTCCTAGCAAGCTTTTACCAGAGGTTATTGCACCCAGTGAACACCCCACACCCAAAACACTTGAGAAGTGTTGGACATATCACTCCCTTGGACCTATACGCACCACAAAGGTAAGTGCTTTGTATAGGTCATACCTTAGGCTTATTATTTATATATAGTGTCAGATAGTGCTAGTGGACCAAGATAGTGCCATACAAATTTGTGACATGTTACAAGCTGCAGGAGCTAGATTAAGAGTGCCATGAATATTGAGTATCAGATATATATCTCCAGTCCTTCTCTGCTCCAACACATCCTGCACAGCATTGATCCCAAAAAAAAGGTAAAAATATGGGTTTTCTCCTGCATAGTGGGTGAAACACAGGGGCCACTTTGCATGAAGATGAACAACTAAGTTTCACACTCTGTGGCCAGGTATAGGTCCACTTGGCCTCCCTGTCACACTATGGCATCATTTAGCATGCATGGCTCAATGCAGCACTATCCAAAAGAACAAATCCATTGTGCCTATGTATGTTTACATTGCTGAGGCTGATGAATCTAACTTGGAGATATGGTATAGGAGGCTTAACTCACTAGGGAGTAGAAAATTAGTCATTTGGTGCAACATCAGCATGTCTTAGGCTTTAGTTACTCAATAATGATCAAATTGAGTGTCTGTAAGGGATGCTCATATGCAAATAACATAGGCAATGTTTGAGAAGCACAGGAGGTGCCAACCCCACAAAACATTGGCTATTGTGCACTCTGGCATATGAAGACCCCTAATAACACTGTTCTTTAAAGTCAAGAGATATATAATAATTTCTATTAATGACAAGACTAGGCATACATGGATATACTTCCTAAAGACAAAGGATGTGGCTTTAGAGATATTCAAGCTCCTCAAAAGTATTGCAGAAGCATAAACAGAGTGTAAACTGAAGGTATTTCAAAGTGACAAATTAGGAGAGTACTGTTCTAAAGGTGTATGCAAATTTCACCTCAATCTCTGGTATACTTCAGTAGACCACTGCTTCACATACTTCACACATTTTGAGAACATTGGTTGTCATTTTCTTTATCACTTCACTGAGAGAAAATCTTCAGAGTTGCAACCAAAAACAAAAAGGGATCTTTCTGAGGTATTATGTAGATATTATAGGGCATAGTGTATACAATGGCAAAAGTCAGAAGTAGATCAAGAGTATTGACAATGCATTTGAGGAGAGTTTAGATTGAAAAGCCCATGTATCTCTTGACTCTCACTTCTTTTACATGAATTTCATGAATCCACATATTCATTTGTGTTGGTGTACAATGTTAGCTAATATTACCTTGTTACAAGCCTTGGTATGAGAGCTGTAGAGGAATAGGGTGTTTAGCTAGTATTGTACTCACTAAAGCTTGAACTGATATTAATTGAGGTTCCAGCAGCTCCTTATATATATTTTGCCAGATCAATTGCTGACTAATTGTATTTCCTAATGTAGGCTGAGGCTGATGACTCATTTGATTACATCATCATCACCCAATAAGATCCTACTTAATATTTATTTTGTCTGATAAGGATCTGCTGTTTCATGTGCTGACAAATGCTACTGATTTGATAGATAACAATGATATACTGACAGGCTAATTGATTTAACTGAAAACTGTTTTAGCTTCAACATTCAAGCAGTAGACCATCACATTCTCCCCTACTAAAGTTGAGGGTTCTCCTAAATCTCTTTGCTTGTGATTTCAATATCTTGATGGTTCAGGATTGTCAGCAAGTCTTTCAAGCTTGAGTCTGTCTCTATGAGCTAAATCTTCCTAGATATTCCCTAGTTTGTCCACTAGTTGGTAAGTTGCAAATGGACATTCTCTGATGATTTTAAAAGGTCCTGTCAATTGTGGCTCAAACTTCTTCCAATCATTGTTTCTCAGCAATACAAAGTTCCTTACTGTCAATGATTCTGGTGATATAATCTTACCAAATCTCTGCTTTGTCTTTTCTGCACTTTGACATACTTTGGCCTGTGCCTCTTGATGTCTTTGTTCCAGCTGCTGGTGTTTACTTGGCTGACTGAGTTCATCTTATAAGGCATCTGTAAGCTTTGGTTGTGTGAGAACTCTTGGAATCCTGGTTCACATCCATACACTAAGTAAAGTGGCAATTGTTGGGTTGTGTTGTGCACTCTATCTCTGCATGCAAAGAGTGCTTTGTCTATATACTCATCCCATCTACTGACAGCTCCACTTGCATACTTGGTCAGCATATTTCCAATTAGCCTATTAAATTGCTTAGTTACTCCATTAGTTCTAGGGTCACATGCCAAGGTTTTCAAGTGTCTGATGTGCTGCATTTTCAGGTAAACTTGCAATATCTTTGCCATAAAGTTTGCTCCTTTGTTGGATAGAATCTCTACAGGGCATCCAAGCTTCATAAGGATCTTATGGTAGATGAAACTTGCAACTTCTTGTTCACTGGCTACAGGTACTGCTTTAGCCACTGGTCACTTGGTGGCATGGCCAATTGCTGCCAGGATTCAATGGTTGCATTTTCTGGTAGTTTGCAGTCTTCCAATAAAGTCAATTTACCATCTTTCAAATGGTCTTGCAGGCTCTAAGGGAAAGAGTTCAGCAATTCTCTATGGTTGGTCTTGGTTAATTTGGCAATTTGGGCATATTTCATTAACTTTTTCAAGGTCTTGTTTCATTCTGGGCCTACATGCTCTGGCTTTCACAAGGCTATAGGTTCCTTCAATTCCAAGATGTCCACATCTATTGTGTAGCTTATTTGTTAAATTCATGCAAGCAACATAAGGGTAATAGGCAATAGGGCTTCCATCAACAATTTGGTAGAGTGTCTCATCCTGCACCACAAATTTGCTGGCTTCATCCTGGATTATATTCTTGATCTCCTCATCTACCCCATCAGGAATAGCATGATCCTCCAAGTGCCTTGGTAATAGGCTAGGCCAGTCTGATTCATGCACCCAGCTGAGTTGTGCAACTTGTTCTAATCTTGATAAGGCATCAGCAACCATGTTGTTTTTCCCAGGGCAGTAGAAAATTTCCCAATCAAATTGCTGAATGTATTCACTCCATCTTGTCATTCTTCTAGAGAATACCTTCTGAGTAAATATATATATATGAGGGAGGCATGATCAATCTTCATGGTGCATTGGACTCCTTCAATGTTGCATCTCCATGTCTTCAAGCAGTGTATTATAGCAAGCATCTTGTTCTCATGCACTGGATAGTTTTGTTCTGCTGAGTTTAGTTTCTTGGATTCAAAGGCAACTGGGTAGTCCTTTCCCTTGTGTTCTTGGCTCAACACCCTGTGCACAGAGTAAACTCTTTTCTGAAGTCAGGTATTCTTAAGCTTGGCAGCTTAGCAAGCTCATTCTTTAGCATCTGAAAGGCAGTCTCACAAGCTATGTCTCACTTGTAGGTATTGTTGTTCTTGAGGATGTCAGTCAAAGGGGCTGCAATACTTGCAAAGGACTTGACAAATGTCCAATAATAGGAAACCATTCCAAGGAATGATCTGTGCTCTGGTATGCAATGGGGCTGCTTCAGATTCTTGATAACTTCAATCTTCTTAGGGTCTAAGGTCACTCCTGTGCTAGTCACTATGTGTCCCAGATATCCAACATGTTCCTTGAAGAATTCACACTTGGCTAGCTTGCCCTATAGCTTGTTCTCACTTAGCTTCTTCAAGACCTCTTCAATATGCACCATTTGATCCTCTTCTGTCTTGTTGTATATCAATATGTCATCTAGGTAGATTATCACAAACCTTTCTGAGTACTCCTGGAAGACAGTCTGCATCAGGGTCATGAATGTTGCAGGGACATTCGTGAGGCCAAAACTCATGACTAAGTTCTTGTAACATCCATATCTGGTCCTGAATGCTGTCTTAGGGATGTCTTTGGGCTTCACCCTAATCTGGTTGTATCCTGACATGAGGTCAATCTTGCAGAATATAGCGGTGTAGTGGGGTCACAGTGACACTCACTGACAGATGTGCTCACTCCTATATTTTCTACTTCCTTACTTCTCTACTACCTGTATTTCATTTTTATCCCATTTGTCTTAACTGATCAGTACTATCCTATAAGCTGGTTGACTATCACACCTGCTTACCTTATTGCATAAGTTATCCCCTACTTTATGTAAGATTACTAGCAGTATGTACTTCTATATTACGCAAGTGCCTGCGCCAGTACCAGTAACACATGATCAGCCCATATCACCATCCCTACCATTTCCATACCATATATGGTATCCCTGGGTTACACAGGTTTCAGAATACTGACTCCTGAATGGTTGGATGTGCTGTGCCTCCTAGAACCTTCCAGCACCTACTTAGAACATTCTTAGGTCATTCTGATGTCATTAAGATTTCTATTGATATCCAGAACCTTCTGGAACACCATGATTAGTAATCACTTAGCCAGTAAGAAAGTATTTATGGGGGGCAATCCCTCAACAATAAATCATCATCCCTTTTATCAATATACCAACTTATTGATTGGTGTGATCACTGCTACCTGCTGCTACCTAAACTTCCACCCCCAGACCACGGGACACTTCCAGGAAACCATGCTGACAGCCAACCAACCTTGGAGGCACCACTTGTGAGGAATACTCAGAGTAGGTATCTTTTATTATATTTGATTCTTTCTCAAGTTTGTTCTTGTACAGGCAAAGATACTTTTCTGTCTTTGTAACTATTGACCACAGCTGCATTCATATCAAGTCCCTGCTGGTGGAGTTTACAGTTGTTTTGACTTTGGAAGCTTTAGTACATAAGACTTGTTCCATCGTACCGTGCCAGGGCGTGCGGCGCGATCCGCGGTTGCAAAGAACGATCAGGCGCGATATTATAGCTACCAGAAGGAAGGATTGTTCTTGGACGATTTTGCACTATGTGGGACGATCTTGCACACTATGGCACAATCTGACACAATGAGGTTGGAACGGATGATTGCGCCAACTCGTAATGTTTGCATCACGTGCGCGATCGGATACTGCTATTATGGCAGGTAAAATCCGGTATTTGGATATGTTTCTTTAATGCAAATGGAAATAAATGTGTATCACACTATAAACTACACTAATACTTACCATTTTGGTTACCCTCACTCCAATTGGACGGTATCTCAGTGGTTAATTGGTCCAAAAGTATCCTGAAGCTGGCAGCCCCCAATTGGCTCATTGACTACCAAAAAAGCTACCTGATTCGCCATCAAATATCCCATTTTGCTCATTGAGCAAGTAAATCCCTGATCCTAGTGATTGGACAAGGTGTCATAGCCAGCACGCGAGCAATTGTGTAGGTGTGAAACAGATCCAATAGCTGCACTGGTATTACAGATGACGTATATATATGCAGGGTGTTTATTTATAGGGGTTCTGTCTCAAATGTGAGACGACCTTGATATTACTTATATCAAAAATTTGATGATCACTGATTTGCGCCGGCTCGATTCTGATCGCAAAAAAAAAGGGTTGTTGGGATCATTACAAATGTGAGCGATTCAAAGCGATCGCATCATCTTCTCCTGGGTTTTTTTCTCATAGGGATTACTACTGAAGCATTTGGTAGTGACTCACTTTGCACACCTATACTACTTCCTGGCTGACTATCATCTTGGCTACTTGTGTATTCGTAGTCAGTATTTTGCCTCCTAGTTGATGAGTGCAATGCTGCAGCTTGGCCGCGCTGAATCACTCCAACTGAACCAACTGAACCGGCCTTTAGTGCCACGCGCTGACGTGTTCTTTTACTTGCCAAGGGCTCTGGTGGTTGAGGCACTTCATGTTGGTCATCATCAGTCAGTTCACCAGAAGTAACTTGCTGATGGTCAGGCAAAACAGCACGCGCAGGCGCTCCTTGACGCGTTGAGATGGCCCTTGGCTGAGTTCGATGTGATGCTGCAAGTTGACGCGACTTGGTCCGCTCCAATGGACTTGTGTCTAAATGAGCAGTTTGGCGAGTTCTTGTAGTTTTGCTCTGAAGCGCGCGCGTTGACCCAACACGCGTTGACTCGAGGTGGGGCGTTCCGGTAAAGGGTGTTGGCGTACTCTGGACTGATGTGCGCCGGCGCGCTGTGGTTGCAAGAGATGGTAGGGAATCCAGCGAGGCGTGCTGGCGCAATCTGGATGATGTTGCTCGCGGTCTGTATTCTTCCTCCTGAAGCTCACCATCTGATTCCTCAAGGTATTCACTTACCCTCTGTCTGATACTTTGGAGCTGTTGCCTGGATGAGTCCTGTGTATATTGCTTTTGGAAGCCACTTAGCTCTACTAATATATCACGTAGTACATTAGTCATTTGAGGCAAAAACTCATTCAAAATCTCTTTGATTCCCAAAGTTGAGGCACGAACGGACGCGTCCGGCCTGTACTGTGCAAATTGCGCGCGAAATTGCTCCCGCGCGGCTTCTTCGTCAAATCCCCTCACTCTCAGCTCATTCTTGATTTCAATACTTGTCTTGTTATATATCTTTTTACATACATTGGCTGGCATCTTGATGTAGAACTCATGCCACAGCTTTCTACTCAAATTCTTCCATCTTTGTCGACTCTCTGAGGTATCTAGTTCTGCTAGATTAATCAGTAGTGCCCAAATATCTGTATGAAGGCTCATCATAGACACTTGGGCCATACTAAAATCATTTGGCGAGAATTTGAACGGATCCAACATTGACTTTTCCGGTCCGGACCGCGCTTGTGAGCTGGGGGATGGGTTTTGTCTGGGTTGTACTAAAGATGAGTTGAGGCTTGGTATGGGGACCATAGCAACGGATTTGGATACTTATACAGCAGTATATTGACATCAACCTGGTCTTATATGAAATATATATGAAAACTAATGTGATTGTTGAAATCTCCATATATTATGCATGATGCATCTCGGATTGCGTTGACACGGATCAGATCACATCAATCGCAGATTTCCTATTTGATTATAGACCTATGATTAAAGCATCAATAAAAGTATCAAGGCATTGTTTGCGGATGATTTTTGCGACATAATGATGCGATACGTGGCAATTGATGGAGATTTAACCATAATGTATTAAAAATCAGATAAATAAGGCGGATCGCGCCAAATCAATTCAAACCGCCTTTATACGATCATCTACCAATTTTAATATGACTTACTCATCTGAATGGTCTTTTCTTATCAATCCCATCACTACCACTGGATTTCCTTTTGACACACTAGAGGAGATCTATTCCAAGTACTGTGGACCATCAACCCCAATCTACTCAAGGAGATCTCTTGTCAAGCTTCTCTGCTATTACAAGAACTATTGCCCTACAAGGTTTCATCCCACCATCCATGGCAACAAAAGTCCTAGAAGCTTTCATTCCCAGCTGACAGCAATGGAGAACCACCTTGCAGAGGGTATGAATGACTTAGAGCAAGCTTGGAATACTAGGTTCAGAAGCTCCAATAGACTTCCATATCCCAGAGTGTTCAGCAACAGGTTCCATATCAGGAGTATTTTGGATACCTTCCCAGTGAGGATTAACAGACCTTCTAGAGGGCAGAGACACTTTTATTCTGGCAAGTACAAGGCACACTGTGTGAAGTTTCAAGCACTGTCTGACATTGAGGGTAACATCATCTGGTTTAGTGGGCCATTTGCTGGAAGTAGGCATGACAAAGCACTCTGGGTAGAGAATCATCCTGAATTCAGTAGAGGGGAGAAATGTATGGCAGACTTAGCTTATATAGGAGAGGATTGTCAGAGATTAGGATGTATTACGGCTTATAGGAAGCCAAGGAATGGTGTACTTAGCAGGAAGCAGAAGCTCTACAATGAGATATTTAATCATTTCAGAGTAAGGGTAGAGCACACATTTGGATATCTGAAGAGATTCAGCATATTGGCAGGTAAATACAGAGGAAAGTCATATATAGGAGAAAACAGCAGAATAGGTAAAATAGTTAAGATACTTATTAATGCACAGTACGTTCATACAAGAAGACATCCACTGAGAGAAATGTGTCTGGAGCATTATGAAGAGTAAATAAAGCAAGGAAAGCACTATTCTGAGCAACATAAGTAAGATTGAGTAAAATTACCAGTAACTGTATCATACCACTGGCATCATGGTAGAAATTATAGTGCCAGATAGTGCCGTAGGGTGCCGGATCAATCCGGCACTATAAACAGGCTGGCACTATGCGGCACTATCCAACGGAACAAGTCTATAGTCAACTCAAAGGACGCTGAACCCAGCACATACTTTTGTTAAGAAGCCAACCAAGTTGGGGATTGTAGCTCAATAGCTTTCCCTTGACAAGCTTGTAGCTTTATTCCCCATACCATTAGATTAGAGACAGAACCCAAGTATTCCTAGCAAGCTTTTGCCAGAGGCTATTGCACCCAGTGAATACCCCACACACAAAACACTTGAGAAGTGTTGGACATATCTCTCCATTGGACCTATACACCACCACAGTGGCTCTGTTGAGTTGGTCTAGAAGTTCATCAACCCAAGGTATGGGGTACTTATTCTTCATGGTAACTGTGTTGAGGGCTCTGTAGTCAATGCACATCCTAAGTATTCCATTCTTCTAATTCACAAAACATACTGGTGCTCCCCATGGTGACTTGATGGGTCTGATATATCCTTACTCCAATAACTGATCTATTTGTCTCTTCATTTCTTCCAATTCCAATGGACTCATTCTGTAAGGTGTCTTACTCAATAAAGGGCTATCTCCTGTGTCAATGGCATGATCAACATCTCTAACTGGTGGTAGGCCTACAGGTTCATCTGGAAATATGTCTGAATATTCCTCTAAAAGAGCCTGGACCTTCTGGGGTACTGCAGTAGAGGAATCATCTTGTGATACCACCATGAGGAACATCTGGGTTCCTTTTCTAAGTGCTCTACAGAGCTGTGTCTTGCTAAGTTCACTTGCTTCACACACACTGGAATTAACCAGTTTGAAATCCAGTCTTACTGGTAATAGCTCAAGGGAGAAGAGTCATAAAAATAGACATGTGGGAAATGGGCGTAGGAGTGGGTTTGGGATATGTCAAATGAAAAATAAGAGGGAAAATGTTTGACAAATTTTTTTAAAAAAGAAAAAAAAGTTTACTGAATGGTTGTCGCAAAATAAAGATTGTACATAAACATATAAAGTTTATCGGTTGCGAAAGTGTTTTTACGTTATTTGCTCTGGATATGAGTAGCATGGGTTCTCCAGTTGATTGATGGATTGCAACAAATAGCCAGGTTTTTCCAAGTACGAGGTCAAACTTGCAGTTCCCAAATATATAGGCCTGTAGGTCTTCTTCATATCATTGATCTGCATCTTTACTGGCTGAGTAATATGGTTGATTATATAAGAATTCCCATCAGCTGTTGAGACTGAAGTTGATTTGGTGGGTTCCAAGTTGATTCCAGCTTTCAAAGCAAATTGCTCTGACATGTACTCATGCAATGCTCCTGAGTCAATCATGTTCTTGGCAGGTACTCCATTGATTACTCCATTCAAATATAGCAGCTTTCCTGAGTTTGAGGTCATCTGGGATAGGTATTCTTCTGTCATATAGAAGGTGAGTTCTCAGTCTTGTTCAACTTCATCCTCCATGTTACTATGTTCAAGAGCTTCAATATGGTTGAAGGTTCTTGATGGCTTGTGTCCATTTCTCTCTAAGGGCAGTACTTTGCAATATGTCCCTTCTGGTGGCAATTGAAGCAAATTCCTTTCTTCTTACACTCTTATGAGGTAGAATTCCTCTGCATAGCATCTATTTTCATTGGCACTGCTTCTGATCATCTGCTTTCATAGTGATTGTAGCCTCTCTGGTTGGTAATTGTGGGCTTCCCAACTCCAAACATAGCTGAGTCATAGTCAATGGCAATCTTGATGGCTTCTTCAATAGTCTGGGGTCTTTCATAATTCACTTGCTGCAAGTTCTTTCTTTCAACCCATCAATAAAGTATTACACTTGATCCAGGAGGTCCATTCTTTCAATTTGTCCCAGTAGACATCTATACTCATAGATGTACTCTTGAACCACTCCATTCTGTCTGAATGTCTTCAACTTTCCTCTTGGTAGTGTCTGCTAGTGTGGAGGTTCAAAAGCATCCTGAGTTTCCAACACAAACTCATCCCAGGTAGAGATTGTAGAGCATCCCATTATGGTGGCTGACGTAATCTTGTTGTGGTACCACTGTAAAGCTGCATTGGCCAGGTAACAGGCTGCATAATGTTACTTGCCTTCTGGAGCAATTCCCTTAGACTTCAAAGTTTTTTCAATTTGTTAGAGCCAAGTTTGCAGGTTTTTATTGACTCTACCATGGTACTGGTTTACCTTCACACTAAAGTAGCTCTTGACAGATTTTGCTGGCTTTGGGCCATGGTAGTCATTCCTTGTTGCTGTTGGGCCAAGATTTGCTGCATAGCATTCTTTCATTATTGACTTTTGGACATCTTGAGGGAGGCTCCTTCTTTCTTTAGGAGGGAGGTTTATGGTTTTTGCTACTACTAATGTTACAAGTCTTGGTATAAGAGTTGTAGAGGAATAGGGCGTTTAGCTAGTATTGTACGCACTAGAACTTGAACTAATTTTTATTGAGGTTCCAGCAACTCCTTATATGCATTTTGCCAGATCAATTGCTGACTAATTGTATTTCCTGATGTAAGCTATGGCTGATGACTCATTTGATTTCATCATCATCACCCAATAAGATCCTACTTAATATATCTATTCCTGTCTGGTAAGGATTTGCTGATTTACTTGCTGACTAATCTACGGATTTGATAGATAATAATGATATACTGATAGGCTAAGCATATAACTAATTGATTTGACTAAAAACTGCTCTAACTTAAACATTCAAGCAGTAGATCTGTGGTAATGGAAAATATTCCATTACTATAATATCTCTAAACCAATATTGCACTCATTTCTTTATTTTGCTTTTTGTTATTGTAACACACAAGTGAAAGATCAAGAATTTCCAACTTTGGAGGACAAATGCTCCAGATCCTAACAAGCAATCAACTCAAGAATATTATTTCATACAGAACACATAGTAGTTAACACATGTTTCAAATTACAGCTCAGTTGAAGCAGTACTAATGGAGTTATGACCAAAAGAGTCCAATTATTATATACACTATAGCTTATTGCTAGGATTACTATGGTGACTTTGATTGCATGTAACTTTCAAACCAGCCAATCAAGTCACATGATATTTTGACAGGTACTGCACCTATGTCCAATCTGTGCCAATGCACAATTTTAGCTCTGTATCACGTGTATTGCTTGTGCAATCACCCAAAAACTTTGATCCTTCAGAATTTTCATATATATGACTTCCCCAGCTGAAAAATAAAGGGAGAGCCTCTCTTTCCAGAATCTCCACACTACAATTACAAGTTTAAAAGTTATAAGACTTTCCCTCATCACTTGCACTGTTGAGTATTCTGACTTTGATTGGTACTACATCATTAAGGAGACTGCAAAGCTCACAAGAGTCCAATCTAAGTTCTACAAGAAACTACCGCTTTTCTGTTGGAAAAGTCCCCTCTAAGAAACCCCTTTACTCTAAAGACCCCTTCAGAGACCCCTATAAGAAACCCCTTTACTCTAAAGAAGCCCCTTTAGGCACCCCTTTAGTGTAAAATCCACTTTAGAGACCACTACAAGAGGCCCCTTTACTCCAAAGAGACCCCTTTAGACACCCCCTTAGGTCTAAAGACCCCTTTAGAGACTTCTACAACACACCCCTTTAGGTTAAAGGGGAGTTCAGAACTTCCATATTAGGAAATATTCTCTCAGAGAGGAAATTGACTTCCAAATGAGGAAAAGTTACTATAAAAGCAAATAAGCCCATTAGTCAACACAAGGTCAGAACACTGCTGCAGAAGTGATAGACACTGCCTACAGTATATTTTGTGCCTAAGATTGAGGAAATTAGTGATAGTTATATCATCTATTGGTATATCAGACTCCCAACAAATATTTCAGTATTGGCATACTGGAAGTTGTTGTATATTGTTGATTAGCCTCTACATTGTAGAACAAGCCCCAAACTAATCATAATACAACATAACAGATCATAACAACTGTAAGGAGATTTTTGCATATATTGACATAATTCCTGTATGATATCCTGATTCAGGCTCATCCAATTTATGAATGATTTCCTCTGATCATGCTTGTCATGTACATACCATTGAGGAACTCCATATTTGCTTTTTCTGAAAATTGTGCTGTCATGCAGTGTAAACCACAAAGCCTTTATTTTATAATTTGTGTGTTGATTTGTTGGAATGCTGGCAGGAGTTTTGAGTGGTGTGAGATATTCCTTGATTTGCTGATAATTGCTTTGTATTACATTTCTGAGTGAGAATTCAAGACTTGTATTTTCAAGAAATTCATCAATCTCATCAATATCAGCTGATTATGGTGCATTTGGCTGCTTTCTAGATAAAGCACCAGGTCCCTTGTGATTTGCTCCTGACATGTGTTGTAGCATTAAGTCAAATATCTGGGTTTATCATATCTACTCTGCTAGAATCAGAGCAGGCAAAAGCTCTACCTTATTCAACATCCCTAATAATGGCTTGACATCAACTACTAGCATGAAGTGTACTTCTAACAAGTATAGCTTTAGCTTTTTGAGTGCATAAGGTACTCCCAATGCTTCTTTCATGATAGATGGATAGTTAAGCTCATTTCCTATGAAATTCTACTGCAATATTTGCAAGGTTGTCAGTGATGATCTATTGAAACTTGAATTATGTTCCCTCCAAACCCAGTTCCATAGCTATATACTGATACAATGATTGGTTATGTATCAATTGCATTGAGGCTTATAGCTACTAAAACATGTGGCTTTGATAATAACTCAAGCAATACCAACATAGCATATGCCTGTTCTTCATGCCATTCAGGTTTCAGATTTTTCTGTAATAGTTGAGCCAGTAGCTGAGCAAGTTGAGCATAGTTATTGATCCTGATTCTGAATAAGCCAGTACATCCTGAAAGCTTGATGGTTACTGAGTAATCTGTATGACATAATGCTCTTAGGTGGATTGCTTGTCTGGGTCTTGAGCTTTTGTCCATAACAGTTGGAACTTCTTGATCATTCATTTTTGTTTATAATAGCAAAAGCAAAGTAAAGAAATGAGTGCAATATTGGTTTTGAGATATTGTAGTAATGAAATAGTCTCCATTACTATAGATGCACATTAACTGAAAAAATAGGACTTTTTGAGCAAGTTTTAAATCAAAGATCTTGAAAAATTGAGCTATTTTCTTCTAGTTAAAGTCAAATTTGACATATTTATGCAGAAAATTGTGCTGAATCAGTCCAAGTACCTCAAAGACACTATTGGATGCTTCAAAATTAAAAATTAACATTCACATATAATTGAGTACGTTTTGGGTGATAGCAGCCTGAATATGGACCAAGACTTTTTATATCAATCAGTGGCCAGGATCCTGATGTACTTTTTGGTTTATACATGACCCTATAGTTCAGTGACAGTAAGAATAGTAACTCAACTCATCTGTAATTGTGTTTGTATTCAAATTGCAGCTATTAGGAATATCTTCAGATATTTACATGGTATCTTAATTATGATTCTGTATTACTGTGGAGCAGCTGATAGGCAAAGATGCAATGGCTATAGTTTTCAGATTGAGGTAGGGTCTGATTGACAGACACTCTACCTCTGGGTATGTAGTTGCATATGCTAGAGCAGCTGTTAGTTGGAATTGCAATACATAACCAATTATACCACACTCTACAACCAAAGAAGAGTATATGACTGCTTATCAAGCAACTAAGGTGGCTCTATGGTTACAAAAACTATGTAAAGACTTGGGTCTTGACTTAGATGAGTCAACATGTGGTTACTAGGATAATCAAAGTTGTATTTCACTATCTAAGAAATGTAATAATCAAGCCAAAACTAAGTACCTATATATAAAACACCACTTTGTGAGGGAGGCTCCAAAAAATAGCTTAGTGCAGTTGATTTACTACTCAACTGACATGATGGTGGTAGATATGATGGCAAAGCCCCTAGCTAGGCTATAGTCTAGAAGTGTCAAGTTGGCATTGATGATCCACTTCTGGATAAATATTCCTACAATGTCCACATTTGACTTCCAATGCATCCAATGTACATTTGGTAGAAATCGCTTCAGAACCCCACTTGAATAAATGCATATCCAACTCATCCAGTCTTTGCATTTATATTGTTGCATATGTGTAGGAATGTTGATTGCAGCTTGTGAGAAGTACTT
Source organism: Basidiobolus meristosporus CBS 931.73 (assembly GCA_002104905.1). Lineage (NCBI taxonomy): Eukaryota > Fungi > Basidiobolomycota > Basidiobolomycetes > Basidiobolales > Basidiobolaceae > Basidiobolus > Basidiobolus meristosporus. Next base: position 31,178 of record MCFE01000457.1, on the reverse strand, counting down.
AGGGTGGCAGATACTCTGTAATATCTTGCCAATTCTTTCCCATTTCTCTGGCATCTCAAAGGGCTCATTTAGCTTGAAATGCCCCATGTACAACTTGGTCATCAGTGTAGGGATATTGTTGAAAAGCAAATGCATTGCACCCAGTGGAAAGCTTTTGCTCCGACAGATACCTTTTATCTTAAGTTTCTCCTGTTTCCAATTGATTCCATATTCCAGCCAATGGCTTATAGCTTGCCAACTTTGCTGCAATTGCATGTTGATTTCTGTACATTCTCTCTGTAGAAGGATGATGTTCCTAGGGCTAGTGTTTGGCTAATGATAAGGTGTGTGAGTTATGGAGTAAATCCCCTGGATCTCACACATTTGACAGCAACACCATCCATTGTGCCCAGAAAAACCTGCTATCTTGCTGATGGTTGGGGTATCTCCAATGCAGATAATAATATGTGCTTTTACATGACAGCCATTCACTGTTATCCTGCTGGAAAGCAGACAAAATTCATCCAGCAATGGATACCAGGAGCTATTCAGGTTGGATGGTGATTTAGGCCCAGATACCAGTGAGACTACCATAAGATTATTGCTCTGGTACCATAAGATGGTGGGCAGATTCAGATTGATGAGAATCAGTAGCCAGCAGGATTTGCTGGTAGAGTACTTATTTAATGAGAATCCATCAAGTGCTGAAGCAAGTGCATAGTCATACATACCTTCAAAGTAGCCCTTGCTTCTTAGCTGTTTGTAATGTTTGTCATCAAATATATTAGATATGTTTGCGCTTGATAGATACTGAGTGTGGTACTGTATAGCTTTGCAATATTTATTGGACTGCATCAGCTTCCTCAGATGGGGTATAACCGGAATATATCTCAAGTGTAAACAATGTTTTCCCTCAATGGTGGTGGATTCCTGACAATTTGGAAACGGTGTAATGGTAGCATTTTTGGATGTGAATGCCATGCAACTGTTAACACATGCTGGATCCAGGACAGTCTCTGCATCATATGTTGCCAACCCCATTATGGTTATCCACCTATACCATGTACATGGTAAGTTGCAAGCTGGCATGATTTTGGCAAGAAGTAGTATTAAATCCTCAAAATCCCCTTTACTGATATTAGTGGAAAGGCGCCACTTCTCTAGCCACAACACTACATCATTCACCAGTACATGGATTACTGTGCTTACTTGGCTCAATAAAGTATCCTCAGCATTTGTTTCAACGTGTGTTGTCTTTTTGCATATAGGGATTTGACCAGGCTTATATTTGGTACTGTTGTTAGGGGAGATAAGCTCAAAATCCATTAGTGAACCTTCTTTGTCAGCACTATCACTCTGTGTGCCATATTCAGAAGGCTGAGGTGAGCCTAAAGGCATCACAAATTCACCTGACTCAGTTTGCACAAGGTGACAAAGACAGCCAGGTGCCAATATAGTAGTATCAACTGGCTGGCAAGATAATGTTGCTATGGTAGTGACCAATGAATGGTCAAATATGACTTGAGTGGCAAAACACTGGCCATGAACCTTGTAATACTTCCTATGCTGTAGACTTGTTCCATTGTGCCATTGATCATAGTGCCAGAGAGTGCTGTATATTTTGTTAATAATTTGATATTTTAGGGTCATATGCATGTCAATTTTGATCCCAAATTGGCACTGTATGGCACCATCTGGTACTCTATGGCATGATCAGGCACCATCTGGCATGCTATGGCACTATTGGGCACTATGATCAGCTGGAATGATGGAACAAGTCCTGTCTGTGTGCTGCATGGCAGAGAGGCTGGCCACAATAGCCACATGGTCTTTTTTCTCTTCTCTTACGGTGTTGAGTCTGAGTAGGTTTGTCCATGGGGCAAACATTTTGACCTTCAATAATGTAACACTATTACATCACTTTTTGATCAATACTCATGTGAGTTTAAGAAAGTCTTGTATTTGAGACATTGCACCTACATAAATGTAAGATTCAATTATGAATGGCTATAGTAAGCATTACAAATAGAGTTGTGGTACCACATACACACGTATATGTAAGACCATATTCCCTTTGGTTTGACTCACTTCCACATATATGCTGCCAAAGAATAAAGCAAAGTTGTCTGGGTCTCAACTATACCCCACCACTGATGGCAACAGAAGAATGGTTAGACAACAGCTGGCTTTGACATTCAGTACAACAAGCAGGGCTACACCCAAAAAAGGCCCTGTGGACAGTATGGTCATTGAAGGTAATAATGCAGACTCCTCAGGCTCACAGTCAAGTAGGCAATTGATAATCTCTGCGGAGCCACAAGCTGACTATTATGCTCAGGCAGATGAGAATGTAGCAAATGCAGTACCCTCAGTTGAAGATCAGCAATTGGCCATGATAACATCACCACTACCCATATTAGCAATTATGTTGTCAGCTCATACCAAAGCATTAATGTAGCAATTAGGTGCAGTGGCTGATAGGATAGATGCAATGGCCCAGAGATATCAGGAAATAGTCCAGAAACAGGATGAACAGATAATATGTGTAGGGCAATCAATATCCCAGGTGGAGAAAGCAGTATGTTCATGGGTGATGATAGAACACTTGACGCAGTGGGGGAAGGAACTATCCAAGTAAACCTAAGAAGCAGTGAAGGAAGCCATACACTGACCTTTAAAGAAGTACTCTATATACCAGAAATAGCCAAGAACCTATTATCTGTAAGCAAGGTCACAGCAGAAGGACTCAGTTTCAGGTTTGACAATTCTGGATGCAAGATCACTGATCAATATGATGCCCATGTGGCTTTGGGTATCAGAGTTCAGAGTCTATACAAGTTGACTTATATCCCATCATATCTGGAAGCCAGTATAAGTAACCTAAATGAAGAAACACCAATGCTTTGGCACAGGAGATTTGGGCATATCAATTTTGATTATTTGTGTAAAATGATCAAAGATCAACTAATTTCCGGAGTAAATTATCCCCCAGCTAATTTGGAGCACTGTGAAGCCTGCATATATGGGAAACAAGCCAGACAACTGTTCAAGAGCTCTGGGCTAACCAATACTAAAAAAAATTTAGATCTAATTCACTCAGATCTGTGTGGACCTATGCAAAATTTATCCTTAGGTGGGATGAAGTATTTAATCACTTGTATTGATGATTATACAAGATACATGTGGGTCTACTTCATGGAGAGAAAGGAAGAACCTCTGTCTAAGCTCAGGGTGCTCAAAGTCACGGTGGAGAGAGAAACTGGTGAAAAAATCAAGAAAATACGCTCCTACAATGGTGAAGAATATACCTCAAAACTCTTCATCCACTTCTGCAAAATTCAAGGGATAAAGCAAGAGACTACTGTACCATACTCCCCACAGCAAAATGGAGTAATAGAATGTGCTAACTGATCAATAATTGATATGGCAAGATACATGATCCATGATTAAAATTATCCTATGAATTTTGGACAGAATCAGTTGCCACTGCTGTATACCTTAAGAATAGGAGTTATAAAAGAATACTTTGTAATTCTACTCCATTTGAAGCATGGTATAGGTACAGACCAAGTGCAGAGCATCTTGGAATATTTGATTGTACAGCGTATGCCAAGTAACTGCCTGGAAATCAGTAAAAATTTCAGCCAATAAGTGTAAAATGCATATTTTTGGGTTACTGCAATGAGAGTAAAGCATACAGACTCTACAATACCAAAGCAAAGAGTCAAATCAAGTCCAGGGATGTGTTGTTTGATAAAAATTCAAAATGCTCACAAAAAATGACATCAAATGATGACAAAAATCTAATCTCAAGTCCACCAATTGTCAGGATTGAATCAGAGCAAAACAATGAAAATTTTCACTCCAGAGGATTCAACTACCATGGGTCAGCTTGAATCAGTGTCCATGAATTTCCCAGAAGTGCTCATTCCAGTATCAAATGCCTGGAGATCCAATTGCACAAGAAATAGCCCAAATTACTACATCAATGAGGTTACAAACTTGGCCTATGCCTATTCAGTCCCTATTGATGAGCCCCAGACTGTAAAAGAGGCCCTAAATAGCCCTTGGACAAAGTTTTGGAGATCTGCAATGACTGATGAATATCAGGCCCTGGTGTAAAATCAAACTTGGGACTTAATCAAATTACCAATGGATGCAGATGGGTTTTTAAGACAAAATACAAAGCTGATGGTACAATTGAAAGATACAAAGCCAGACTTGTGGCCCAAGGATACTCTCAAACAAAAGGACTTGACTATACTGAGACCTTTGAACTGGTAGCCAAGTTTAATTCCATCAGATTAATATTGGCTATTGCAGCCAAATATAAGTTTTTTATTCATCAAATGGATGTAAAACTGCATTCTTGAATGGAGAACTTGATGAGGATGTGTATATGGACCAGCCTGATGGGTTTGTTGACCAAGATAGCCCTCATTTGGTCTGCAAGCTTAAAAAGTCTCTGTATGGTCTTAAACAATCACCAAGAGCCTGGAATTGCAAGATAGATTCTTATTTGTAATCTTTGAGTTTCAAAAGGAGCAAGGCTGACTATAGTATATACTATAAGCCAGATAGAGCAAATCCAGTTCTATTAGCTCTATATGGGGATGATCTTATTATAGCCACCAATAACCTAGAAACACTGGAAAAGACTAAATCCAGCCTATCTAAGGAGCTCAAGATGTCCAATCTAGGAGAACTCATTTGCTACTTAGGGATTAAGTTCTCCATAAACAGAAGTACCCAGACTAGCACCCTAAACCAGTCTAAGTATATTCAAGATATACAGAAGAGGTACCAAATGGAAGACTGTAAACTGGCAGCTACCCCAATGGAGACAAACATTAACTTGGTCAAAACTCAATCAAATCAAGAGAGCTTGGTTCCATCTGAAAGCCCTGACTTTCCTTACCAATCTATGGTCAGCAGTTGGATGTATTTCATGCTTGGAACACATCCAGATATCTCATATCCTGTGGGAGTTGTAAGCCAACATAGTCAGAACTATGGATCTGATCATATTGCAGCAGTTAAGCAGATTTTTAGATACCTGAAAAGAGCTGCTGATACCTGTTTAAGATACACTTAAAAGGATTCAGAACAGGACCTTGTGGGATACTCTGATGCTGCTTGGGGACAAAATTTGGAAGACAGAAGATCCACCACAGGATACACCTTTCTTTACTGTCAAGGAGCAATTTCATGGAATTCAAGAAAGCAACCAACTGTAGCACTTTCAGCCACAGAGGCAGAGTATATGGCAGCCTGTGAAGCTACAAAAGAAACAATGTGGTTAAGAAAGCTTTTTACAGATTTAGGTCTATGTCATAAGCACCTATCACTTTATTTCAAGATAATCAGGGATTTATACAATTAGGCAGAAATCCAGCTTTTCATGCTAGAACTAAGCACATAGATATTAGACATCATTTCATATGTGAAGCTATAGAGAATAACTTAGTTAGCTTTGTTTGCTGTCCTTCAGATGAAATGATTGCAGACATATTTACCACACCATTAGCTAGAGACAAGTTTGAATATCTTAGGTCAAAATTATGACTAGTCATTGTGAACATTTGGCTGAGTAGGAGAGTTGTAATAATTTGTAATTCCACCTAAACATTCACCTAAATTTGTCACTTAGATCATTACCTTCAAATCCAAGAGAATACTGACCAAGTTCCTTGTTGGGATTTACTTAGAATATTTTCACCTAAATACCAGGTACCCAGAATATAAAAATTCTCTAAGTTGTCCAAACAGCCCCAAACTTTGCACACATGTTCTTGGGACCTTTCTTAATTTATTCTACGTGTTTGTTATGGCAAGACCATGTAAAAGTATAAATACTACTTTTATATTCAATAAATTGTTGAGCAAAAACCACATAATCTACAAGTCCTCCCAGTTACTTCCAATATCTCCAAGACTCTTACAACACATAAGATATATGAAAGTTACATCATTAAACAGCTGATGTCTTGGCAACTGCTAAGTGGTTAAATAGATCTCAGATGACTAATCACCTGGGAAGGCATGGCAGATAAGTTGTTAACAAAATGGCCACATGAGAAGTGATCAGGTGTGACAGCTAAAAATAGATTCTGAGAAGTGATAAAGCAAACCATAACTGGGATTAGTTATGTTTGGGTTAGGGAAAATCAATAGGGCACTAGATTTTGCAACAGAGTAAAATTAGAAAGTTTTAAATGTTGATGCACAACAATATCTCACAATCTTAGGGACACCAAGCCTGGCCTACATAGCAAATCAACTCTGTTACATTTAAGGTTAAGCCCTTCTTTATTTAAATCTCTTGTAAGACCATATCCTTTCTTGAAATACTTCTGCCACTGTCTGATAATTCTAAGACTCTGCACTTCCATGTCTCTTTGGTTTGGTTAAACCATTCAAGAGTTTTTATTACACTGTTCTCTTGAAGACAACATACCTGCAGCACCAAAATACTTTTCATGGGGAGTGAATATTCTGCCATTGGTAAAAATAGAGAAGTAAACAAAGTCTGGTTAAGGCAGAGGCAGAGAGGTGAAGGACTAAAGCTACATTTTTCTCTATATCACCATGTCCACAAAGAACAGTCTAAATCTAACAATTACCAAGAGGAATTGCTAGCAAGACACTGGTGGCTTTCACAAGTGGTCAACAAGTAGCCAGTTAAACTACACTCCAGAGAGGTAGATGGGCCTGCAGATATTGGCACTTCTTTTACAGCAGCCCCTACATCCTCTGAAGTAAACACAGTGGAGATCTCAGGTAAACAAGGCAGTGATGTTAAGCAGAGCTTAGCAACATGCTCATGAGCAACATTTGGAGCAGTAATATGCACACCAAAGGTGCAGCACTTCTTCAATAGTAAAGTTAAAGAAATTGCTCTTGAATACTGCAAGTATTTATTGAAAAGATTGGTATATGAAATGTTAGATCTCAGACTGCTTGCTGAAGATCAGGATGTTTGTAAGCTAGCAATGAAGCAATGCAATATAGCCTCAGGGCTCCTGCCAAGGTAATGGACAAAGAATGCTGAGGTAGAGGTACTAGTTGAATAGTGGACTTTCATGGAGTTACTTGGCAAGCGTGGTGATGGGCTCACTGTTGATGTTGAGCATACTGACTTGTATAGGCCAGCATAATCTTGAATTGTGCTATATCTGAGGATCAAGCAGAAATAAACCAATCCTTATGCATCAATAATTGGGGCACTAGTAGAGTGAGTATATGTGGATAGTGAAAAACAGGAAATAGCCAGTAAATAGGTACAAAGATAGGAGGTGATTGGGTTTTTAGCATCAGGCAGTAAGAGATATGGCAGAGAGCCAAGGATAAGCAGCTATTGGGTCATTGAGGTGGAAGCTTGACCCAGTTTTTTGGGAAATCTGAGATACAACCCTTTTCCATTGATAATCACATTGTATGCCAACAGTACCAGTGCTTCTTTTTCTCAGGATTCAATTCTGTGGCAGCCTTTTGATGGGGCCATCACAGTTATTTCTCATGGAGAACATGGCTGTTGGGTGTTCTTGAATTCCTTCCAAGCAGTGTATGCAGTTTTAACTATTGAGCAGTATATTAGCAGTTTTTCTTTAGCATCAAGGGAAATTTGGTCAAATGTACTTTGTTCTTTTGTCTAGCACTTTAAAGCTGCTTCACTTACAACTTTAAGAGGGTATTCTTGTCCCATGACAATATCCCAAATGCCTCATTCCTGTGACATCACCTTCATCTTTACATTTGAGGCCTGGTAGTTAGATCTATCCAGCTATTCAGCAGAGGGGAAAACTCCAGTAATAACAGTAGTGAGCATCCCAGAGAGTGACAGCTTGGGGCTCATAACCTGTTGCAAGAGTTTTGGAGATATTGTAAGTGATTGGGAGAACAAGTAGATTATATGGCTTTCACTTGGTGATTTACTGAAGTAATAACTATACTTTTACATGGTCTTGGCAAAACAAGCACATCTAATATGTCTAGGAAGATCCCAAGAATGTATATGCAAATCTTGGGGCTGTTTGGACAACTTTGAGATTTTTCATGTTCTGGGTACCAGATGTTTTGGTGAAAATACTCCAAGTAAATCCAAACAAGGGATTTGGCCAGAATTCTCTAAGATTTGTAGGCCATGATCTAAGTGACTAAGTCAAGCGAATATTTAGGTGGAAATACGAAATTTGCCATAGTATAAACATGCAGTAGATGGATAATCTGGCAGTCAAACAAATTCATACCCACAGATTCACGGATACTGATTGATTAGATCCAACCCCCATTCCCGGCATCCTCCACAACATACCAGCAGAGATCATTTCCATTGATGTTCCCAGCCTCCACAATTAGATCCCGTACACAACATGGAGCATCCAAGTGCCAGTGAACTTCCAGCGACTCGACCGGTTGTATGGCCACAATCGGGAAATCAATTGGCAGGAAGTGGCAATGAACCTGCCAGACCTTTAAGTGACTAGAGATTCTGCACCGGTCATTGGTGGTGGATTCTGTTTACCAATCAGAACGATGGTGAGGACGTTGGGATGAGTGAAGTGGAGAACTCCCGGAAGTCCGGTCATTCAAGCCTCTTCTGTCAAAGTGCTGTGAAGAGCAAAAATCATGACGACCTCAGAACCACCTATACATCAATGGTTACATCCATGGACAGGTCCGATACAAATCATGGAATCGTCTGGAACTGTCATCAGCATCATGCCATTGCTCCCTGGGCGATTGGTAGGTTCGATTTGATGCGGTTATTCATAACAACTCCTTGTGATGTGTCGTCCTTGGTTAGGAAAATAGGTGCACAATAGGCTTCTGGCTATTGGCCGGGATAGCCCTCTTCTCCAGGCGGTTAAAGTGACCGGCAAGGCCATAGCGCAGTATAAGACATTCTTGGGAATGGTTAGTTATACGGCTTGGCATGAGATGGAGATACATGTTAGGGTTGAGCAAGAAGCACAGCTCCATTGGCTGCCACACAAGGATGGCATAGAATCTGAGCATGGGATCTCAGACTTTGAAATCCACGTCCCTTGCGCAGGTGCATCCATTGCACACTCAAGGCACCCCCAGCATGCCCGTTGTTGGTTGCAACAGCTGCAATGAGAGATAGAGCACACTCAAGCCCATGCCTCAAACCTTTGATGGCGACGACTCGCAGCAACTGAGTGCGCCACTACGAATTGAGCCCCTGATGTTTGTGATGCACTAAAGCAGTGGGATATGAGGTAAAGTATACACATGTTGGCTTTTTATGGTCAACATACCTCCAAGCCTCCTCAATACTCCAGGTAAGCTGGTTAGAGCAGGGGCCGCCCTGGTATACCGCCACCAACTTTGTGTGGTGAGGGTCATGTCTGGAGAGCCTTGTCAATGTCACCAGATGAATCCTGTGAAACCAGCCGCTCGTGTACCATCAGTAACCCATCCCGAAGGATGGCCAGAAGTTTGTACACACCAACTTGAGATTTCACGATACATCGATACGGGCCTCGGGCACCAGCGGGTGCAGATTACCTGCACTCGGGAGGCTATTTACGCATGACTTGTGCTCACTCTCAGGTGGAGTGGCCATTTATACCTCAGCTGGTTCCCTGATGCCATATTAAGGAGCAACTAGAGTCGTGGAGACACGTCCCGAAGGCTGGCACAAGCTTTGGGAATCTTTCATGATCCTGCCCGTTGGCAGAACAGATTCGGCTTCGTTTCCGAAGGCCAGTCCCTGCCAGCTATGGGGGTTCGACGCGCTGACTCAAACAAGAGCACATATCCAACGGCACCACGACCACTCACTCAGGTCAGTTGGGTTGGACTGCCGGAAGCTGGGCTCGCCTGTCCTGGGGTCGCACCAAATGTGGAACTGGGAAACACTCGAGTGCAGGTGGATGTATGCTGTCTGTACTATCGAATCACGCCACTATGCCTACTTCTATATGCACATCCATCTTGATATAAGCCCGTCTAGCAGATATTGCATGACCACTACGCTCGATAAATTTAGAAATGATGGAGATGGTGGCGCATTCCAACTCTGGTATAACGAGTATATGCGACATACACCTTGGACATTGGATACGGCGTGATTCCATAGGTGGTGTATGAGCCTGGGGAACGAACTAGGGCAAAGGGAACGCACCATGCATCACCCTACCAGGCCACCACGTTGGTCAACCATTAGGACGTGGCAAAGTACGAGAGCCTCAGGCGTCCGATGGGTAAGAAAAATTTTAATTTGATTAGCAAGTTCCAATAATACACCGTTGAGAATATATACGAGTTAGCATCAAGTACGTCTAGAAAACCATCACGAATCCGACCGTAACTATCATCAACACCGAAAACACATCCATGACCACCCCGAACTTGGGGGCAGATGCGGGCGGGGAATTACTGTTCACCCACACTCTAGAATACTCCCCGGTGGGTGGGTTGTGTTCTTCGTTTGTTCGGGGCGTTGACCGCGTGGGATTACTGGTGTTTGTGACCACATCCTTCTGGGAAGGGTTTCTACGCCTAAGTAAAAGGCTTTTGCTATGACCAAAGACAGTATGCTGCGCTTCTTCGTAGCTCTGTCGATATCTAGCACTGGGTGAGAGTCGTGGGGTAGAGTTGGAGTCATCGTCGTGTATTTCCTCATCGACATATAGTGGGGAACGTGAGGCGCGATAGAGAACTTGGCTTTCCTGCATTTCTAGCAAAAGGTGTTCGACGGTGGAGACTAGAAAGCAAGTTGAGAGATAGGAGACAAAGCCAGTGATTGGGAAGTAGCGATGGCAGCCTCCACTTGTTCTAACGTGAACTCTAGGTACTAAAGCAATGACGCCTGCTAGGCTAGGGATTGGCATGCCCCTATTTATTGGGCGTCTACGCAATAGCGAAGCGCTCGCATCCACGTAATAACTGGGATTTGTCCGCAAACCTCTAGGCAACATAGTGGGATAATTACGGGGGAAGGTGAGTGGTTGAGCGTGGGCGGATTCAAGAATGCTGCATGATTCATGAGACAAAGACCACAATCGTACACATTCCTATCATACATGAGACATGGGAGATTCCGTGCCATGTCAGACCTCCTGGAGACCAAACTGGATTCGATTGAAGCATCACCTCAAACAACTCGATGCTATGACGAGCTTGCAAGCGTCAAGGCGAATGCTGCCGGTTTGGTAGCGATCCGCGTACGTCTTCATCTTGGAAAACGCTACCCCTAGATCTATCCTTCAGCTGCTCTGGCCTTCGATGAAACCGATTGAATTCCCTGATCTGGGCTCGACTCCCACCGCCTTGTGCCATAAGACTTGGATTCGGGAGGTTTTACTGCGAGTCGTCTGGACTGATTCGCGCCCCTCGCCATAACGATCGTCGCCTCCGCATCAAGGAAGGCAACAGAAATCCACCCGACCACCGTGACTGCGCCCCTTCTCCGCCACGAGCCATCCGCCCAAAGCCAGCTCAGCCCGCGGGTGTCTCCCGCGAGGGCCACCCCCAGGCTACCCCGAGTCAATCCTCCAGACAAGTTACCGATCACTGAGATTATGATTGCTTAATGGCGCCATTCTTGGAGAGCTGAGTAATCCTGACAGACATTGCTCATCAATTGATGATCTGGTGAGCAGCCAACTGGCTAGGGGCTGGTGATGATGATTTGGCGGTCGAATAAGCAAACGGGAGGCACCTTTTCTGGGCACTGCTACTCCAGCTCCAATTTACCTCCCGTCTCCCGTGTCCTGGCATTGGCACCTAGCCATTGGACGCAGTGATGCACGCATCAAATGATCATCACTTGTCCAAGGAAGCCTGGTATCGGGGTTTCTCTCCGTCTCATTTGTATCTTGACGGCGGTAGAGATGTCATTAAACTCCGAGTCATATGATTGCCTACTTCCCATTGGGCGGGCCAGACTTCTGAGACCATGGATCCACATGATTCAACCGCTGCCATCCGATGAGCTCTGAAATGGGGTAGAAATCGCCCAGCCAACTACGGCAAATAACGGAGCCTAACCTGAGCGAAGCTGTTTACATGGATCTGATGGAAGCCGTAACCTTCCGGCCTAGCCATCGATTAATGGGTGGAGTCTGGATCTACCACATAGCCAAGGCAGATCGATATGGACCAAATGGGCATGTGTTTCGGCATGCGAAGTTGGCATTCCCATGGCCTGCGATTCGATGAAACACGGCCCCCTTGAAACACCTCTCCGGCGCCACCGCATGCCTGCTGTGTGGCGCATGTGTAAAAATTTAAGCTCTGCGCTCTTTGGCTGACCGGCGAATGTTCCACAGTTTGGCGAGCTGCAGCTGGCCTCCTAGACCTGTTAGTCTTACTTACCAAAGGAGAAATGGCCCTTAAGAGCCTGCATCCCATTACTGCTGTTTCCAAGCCCGAGTCCACGATTATGCAGGCCCATTTCTAGTAGGAACTCAAAGATCACCGCATGCTAAATGCGGATGCGGCCCCTTGATCTTATCCATCGATTGCCATGAACGTTCTAGAATGGGGCCCTGGCCGCATAGGAGGGTGGTTTCCAGCATAGCGCGCGTGTAGCATAGCGAAGAAAAGGTGGAAGCCGTTGGAGTTAGGATCTAGCCTAGCATACCACATTGGTCGTTCCAAACCCCCTCCATACAGTGCACCGCTGCAGTCTTGTGACCTACAAATGGAAATAGGTGGGAAATTTACCACAGCGAGTGGTACAGATCGAGATACTCCTGCTACACCAAAGACCCGAACAAGCATGATCAAACCAAAAACACAGGCTTGGAGGCTTACGAGTGCGCTTTCTGACCATGGACGGCACCGCCAGCATGGCTAGCCACCGGGGCGGGGTAGCGACGGTGACCGTGTCCTCTTCTCCAGAAGAGCACGGTGGCTGTCTCTCCCGTAGACAGAACAGTCTTCACCTGGATCTCGTCATTGGGCACCACGACAGTACCATTGACACCTCATAGCTATACTGTAGGCACATGGGCACCGTGGGGCTATACGTAGAGGAATCAGGATTGGGAAATACGGGGAAATGTGAGAAAAATTCAAGAGCGATCATTTAATCGAAGCAGCAGAAACCCATTCCATTTGTCCCAATTACCAGCCAGCGTATCACACAAGTGACAAGGTGGCCAAGAAATTCCATCCAATATGGTGGCAACCTGACCTCTTTCTTAATCAAGTGAACAAAGTGTGTCAAGCAGGTGCCACCACATCTGCGCTGCCTGTACGGCAGGATGCTTGCGTTTGGCACCACATAAATCTGCACGGTACAAGCAAGCGATGGCCCGCACCTTATTTGTCACCATGTCTTGAGTCTGTTACAAGCTTCCTGGTCATGTGAGGGATGACGCCGAGTCTGGCTTATCACCCATCGAAGTGGACGATGATGGATCTGGAAATGCGACTACGCCTGCCATATCCGCCACCCTCTGCCGTCGAAGCATGAGCATTTCTGGCCACCCCGACGACTATGGCAAGCTAAGGGGTGAGGCAGCGAGAGGTAGGGGCAGCAGAGGCAAGCACAAGGATTAGAGTGTGTGCTTCAACAGGTTTGCTATTGTTTCCAACCTCGTCCGGTTACACGTAATATCCATCAGAGAAACACAGGCTGCAACGTAGGAGCTAGTCTAATATATATATAGTCTCATTAATCTGTACATGACTGAATTAATTCGCCTTAACCTCATCCAGAGCCAATGGACAGCCAGTCTAGCGCGGGTTTAATCTGGAAATATGGGGGTTGATTGGTTTGGTGAAGTGACATTGTCAAGTCATCAGGAGCTTGGTGACCCAAAAGAAAATTTATTAACTCACGATACAAATCATATGGAAAAGGTTTTTTGCCATTTCCAACGAGATCTGGGGTGCGTTCTAATTGGAACTTACGATTGGAAAATGATTCATTTCCCTCATTAAATCATGAATCATTCTACAGACGTAAGATCCCATGCATGCCGTATATTTCAATGGGTTTGGTGTAAATCGTAATCTACTTCAAAATTTGACCAGTTTTCATGCGAAACCTGTGGGCGCCTTGGCTATAAAAAGAGCATGGCTCCATCACAGACTGCCCTTCACTTTGACTTAGAAAATAAGTAGCTGAGTGAACTGTGTGCACCTAGAGTTCATTGAGAAAAGTTCTTTCCAAAGCATTGTCAGTCTCGTCGTCGACTTTCTCACCCCCCAAAGAAGTTGCATCTGGTTCACTGCTACTGGTAAAAAAAGACAACTCGTTCGTTTCAACTTCAATTCGTCCACCACTGTCTGTTTCGACTCGCCAGTTAAACTCAAAATATGCCAAGTGCCCTTGAAGTTGTGTCAAGTCAGTACCCCCAGGGTAGTCTGCTCCTTGTTTTCTGGACTGCTCTTACTAATGCCTTTGCTGCCTATAGCTAGCAGTCAACATTTGGACACGAAATTTGAAATGGAATTTGTTACAAAAATTAGTCAAATCATTCTAAGAGCAAGAATTAGTACACAGGTTCGTTGTTTGCCTGGGCGTGTTCATGTCCTAGTACAACTTGCTGAACCCTAGTTCCCTTAGCAACCTGAGCATTCGTTCGATAGCGCCCTTAACGCCTGGAAAAATGGTGCCCCTATCCATATCCACATTTTTAGCAAGCCCAATAATGCCCTGCTCGAATGTTGGTCCATCTCGTTTGAGAGTTGGTGAGTGGTCGAACGGATGCAACCTTGTCATCGCAAACCCCACTAATCCTTGATGTCCTTTCACCCAGCGAGCGAAAGCTGAACGAGCGTAGTAAATTAGACACCACACAGCTCGTCCTACTTTTGCAATCCATCTATTCTCAGATACGATTCCTGCCCCTTCATTCTGTTATCGGCACGAACCAGATCCCGAAAGAAGAGTTGGGTTATGATATTGCAGCTTACGGCAGCGTGTGCTCAACAAAGTGTTTCCCGAGCGAACTGAGTCTTACCAGCAACCAATTCAACGGGGCTTCTACTGCTTTTGGAAAGCTGAATGTGTGTGTATCGTACTGCACTGAGGAGTTGGAAAAGATCAAAGCAGGCGAAGGTCAGGTTCCAACCGAAACGCATCTCGAATACGTCAAAGAGGTACACTTGCCCACATCTGCTACTTTCAATCGGCCTTGTTCTGACTGATTTCACAAAGGATCCTGAACGCGTAGATCACGATGTATCAGAGTCTGCTCTTGGCGACTTCGCGGACCCTGTCAGACACACTTACGAAGCTGGCCAGCAGACGCCTCAACTCAAACGCAAATCATCGGCACTGGATAGTTTGCAAGGAGGATATATGTCAAAAAGTTTGCATCACACCACAACACAAAAATTAGCTATTCTTAAAGAAGAAACGGAACATGCCAGCGGAAGCAAGGAAGATGTCGAAGAGCTCAACGAGACTCGATTCACGAAATGGAACACGGAGGAAGATCGGATGGGAGCGCCCCCGTCGTTCAGACTTTCGCGTCCAGTGAGCATTCCGGCTGCTTCACCCATTGGCGACTCTCCTCACCATACCTTTACCCACCCGTTTGCCGAGAGCCATTCCTCCATCGTCCGCGAAGAGAATAGACGATTTGCTTTGAATCAACCGGTCGCAAGTTCCACAGTAGAGCCTACCATCCTTAAGCCATACAATTGCCAAATTAATCTGACTCCACCCTCACCATCCCCTCTGTCCCCTTTTAAGCACTCGGTTCCTAGAAACAGCCCTCTGTATCAGCCCAGCATGATGGGAGCAATGATGCCTCCGAGATACGGGGGCCGCAGATCTAGCCTCTCATGCTTGAACCCTTCGGAATTGTTTGGCTCACTGGTAGGGAGCTATGAAGAATCCATCTTGAGCGGAAGAATGTCCACCCTTCCTTCGAAACCCATCAACTTCGCCGTTCAAATTGGGGTTCTTGGTAAAGGCAAGTGCAAGCCCTCGCTGAAGTGCCCGCCGCACCTCAACCTAGACTTTCCAGCTTATTTCTATCAGCATGGGAACTCCGATTCACCATCCCCTTATGTGGGCACGGTGGATCTCGAGGGCGGGGAGCTCCAGAATGTCAATGACAAAAGGTTCCCGCACGGGTACAGAATCCCCCCCAAGGGCCAACTGCAAGTGGTCATCAAAAACCCCAACAAAACCGCCGTGAAGTTTTTCCTCATTCCGTATGATTTTTCGGATATGCCAGAGAATTCGAAGACATTTTTACGCCAGAAATCTTATTCAGTGCCAGAATCACCCAGCGAAAGCCGAACTCTGCGTTACGCAATTCATCTGCAGTTTTGCTCGCCCTCGAAGAAACGCATCTACCTGTACAAAAACATCCGGGTAGTCTTCTCCCACCGCGTCCCCGACGGCAGCGAGCGCCTCAAAGTTATGTGCGAAGGCCCGGGGGAGCCGAAGTACATTCCCGCCCTGAACCTCTCGCCCACCAAGGAGCGTATCATGGACGTAATCGAGCCCGCCATCATCTCTCCACCCATGGACGTCAATGGAAATGTTCTGACTCCGTTCTCCGCTGCTGAAGCGTTTGCAAGGCGGGAATTCCGCCGGCCTTCGATTACATCCACGATCTCCGAAAGCCTCTTGAAGATCAAGCTGAGCGAAGAGAGCCTGCGAAGTGCCGACCGCTGCGAGGAAGTGCGTATCGAGCCGAAGCAAACCCCGGAGTACGATGACCAAGTAGCACATCCAGCTGCGGGCGAGTTCAAGGCCGATAAATCACTGAAGATTTTGCCGAAATAAGAGGAGCGTCCTCTGTGAAAATTGTAACTTTAGCCTGCCTATATCGACATATGTTAATCTGTAAATAATGTATTAGAACTCTTCACCTATCCCTTTGTACCGCCTCTTCACCTGAGTCTAGCCCTTGAAGCAATCCATGTATTCCTTATCAGTTTATGCGTTATTCCGTTGTTTCCATTGAGCTCTGTATCATACCTACCCAGATCTTCTAAAAACACGCTTGGCCACCTGTAAAAGTTGATAGAATAAACCGTTGATTCTACCGCGACTCGTCGTGCCATTGGAAGCTCGATCTGTGCGAGTCAACAGTCCTTGCATGCTCCTTCACGTGGCCGACGGATCATTGCCGAGCTAGCCAGCATCTTCATTGTAACAGCGGGTTTCTTGGGCCAAGGCTGGGCAGGCTCATGGAGGCCCGCTTGTTTGCTGGATGTTTGGGCGCTTGGAGAGTTTTCCAGGGATGCGAGATGAAGCGGGATTAGAGAGCGGCTGCATGGTTTCAAACTTTGTCGATGCCGGATGGGCCAGTGGGGAGGCTACCCTTTGGAGATAGTTACGGGATGCCTTGGGGGCCTGCGAGTCGACATGCACCCCATCCTCGGCAACCAACAAACGAGGGAAGTGTTCGGAACTTCGCGGCGTCCCCATACAACCAATATAAACGCTGACAGGGTGGTTGGGTATCGCCAGTATTGCGCATCTTCGATTCCCGAGCCCACCCACCCAAGAGAACCCTTGATACAGCTGCCACCTTTCTGTTGCGCCCTCGCTTTTCCTACGACATTTCGTGAACGATGCGACTGATGAAAAAGTGGATGTTATCCTTGCTCGTGGCCACCAGCATCCCCCTGTCCCATGGACAAGGGTGTGGCGAGATCAACGAGCGAAGGGAGTTTCGCCAGCTCACCGCGGAGGAAAGGACGAACTTCATTACCGCGGTGAACACTCTGAAGCAGACCGGCCTCTACGACCAACTCGTCAACGTTCACCTATCCTACGTCCCCCACGCCCACTCCACCCCGCCCTTCTTCCCCTGGCATCGGTTCTTCATCTACCAGTTTGAGAACGCCCTACGCTCGATCGATCCCAACATGATGTTGCCGTACTGGGTAAGTGGTAAGCAGCCCCCGAGCCTTCAGGCCGCCCACATTCATGATTTCCCGCTAGGACTGGACCATCGATGCATGGAGTCCGGAGAGCAGCGAGCTATGGAGTTGGCTAGGCGGGAATGGCAGCGGTAACCGTGCGAGCTGTCTGCTAGACGGGCCGTTTGGAGGCTGGCAGGCCCCATACCCTAGATACCACTGCCTGGCTCGACGATGGGACAATGGCCAGTCGATCTCCTCCTTCTGGTCGGCCCAATCCATCAACAACATCATTCGTCGCTCTCGTAGCTATGACGAGCTTCGCGGTTACATTGAACCGGGGCCACATGCCAACGTTCACTTCGGTATTGGCGGAGATTTCAGGGTGATGTCCAGCCCGAACGAGTAAGTGACCCGCTGATAATCGGTCGGGTGAATCAGTGGCCTTCAGGCCGGTTGATTTGCTCGCATGTGCATGTGTGCTCCGTCACTTACCCACCATCCCCATTGTATTTCAGCCCGCTCTTCTGGATGCACCACGCCTTCATCGACAAGATCTGGGCCGACTGGCAAGAAGAGAACCCGAGGATAGCCATGGACTACAGCGGGTTCAATCCCGTCAATGACCGCCAAGCCACCCTGAACGATCCTTTGGACCCATTCGGATACACAGTGGGGGATGTGATCGACACCACCTCGCTGTGCTATCGGTACTCCACCGGCAGAAGCCGACGTGCGGTGGACCTGGATAAACGATGGCTGGTCGACGAGCCAGTCGAGGAGCTGCTCAACTCGCTGAATTCCACCCTGCGGTTGAACGAGGTGATCGACAGCCTGATCGGAGTGGACCAGCCCGACTATGCCCAGCTTTTGGATCTTCCCGGCCCCCTGAATCGCGACCTGCGGAAAGTGAACGTTCCAGCGGCCCTGGACCTCGAGTCGATCCGTATGTACGGCTTTGATGAGCGTAAGGTACGCCTCTTGGAGCTTGAGAACGCGCTCTGGGTCAGGAAATTCAATCAATAACCCCCCCCCCCCCGAATCCTCCGCCTAGCACTGGTGCTGGTGCTAGCGATTGCTCGAGCATTTCTCATACGGATATATTGATCGGTTCATGTATGATCTTTCATTGTATGCTTGGTTACGTTTGCAGATCTACTAGCGAGGATACCTTCAGCCTACCCCTAGCTTTTCTTTCCCCCCCAGTACCCACTCATTCACTACTCCTGGCCCCTTCTCCCCGCCCGAACAAATCGCTTGTCAACCCTGTCTCTGGATCAGTGATAAAATGTGGATTTTCTCAATCTCGTGTATTCAATGGGGTCCCGCCTGTTGCCCATTGATTGCAACCCATCAATGCAAGCTGGCCATCTGGCGCATACAAGCGCCAGATATCGGGATAAGCTTGATACCTTCGTCAGCGGGAGGATCTGGTCCATGTGTCTAGATCTTCTACGAAACTCTGGTCAGAGAGGTTGGTTTCCTGTGTGGAGATAATGTGGAGGCGGCGAGTGGCTTACCAGTTAAGATCCCACCGATGATGATTTCATATCAAGCAACGCCTCAAGGGGGAGCCTTATGCTTCTTCATCACCAGTGCTCAGAAGGTATGTGGAGTACCTCTGTTCAACCCTGCCCTTGAGGTTAGTTTGCATCAAGCCTACTGAATAGCAAAAAGCCAATCCCCTCACAGCCAGCCATTGTATAATGATCCCATATCTTTGGTACAGCCTTGATCTCTGTAACACAACCCTATCATGTGTGTTTCCAAGTCATGGAAAATTGGTCCAATATGGCCTTGGACAGTCGCCTTACGTACCACACCTTGCCCAAGTAACCCAATTGCACTGTGGCCAACCTTGCAAACTGTTTGGTGCCACAAGTGGAGAATCATATCATACCGAGTTGTGGAGGCATGCTTGGCAAATTGGATATCGTTTCTTCTCAACGCTCAGGTACAAAGTTTCTGGCTCAGTGTATGCAAACATGATCACAATTATGATAATCGACTGGGTCGCAGGCAAGTCCTGAACCATTACGAAAAAACCTTCCTGCCTAGTCGCTCCAACCCCTCGCCCCCGCTCCACGCATGTCTCAAAGAATTAAAAGCTCCCAGGAATATCCGTGGAACTTGCAGGCTTTACTGGAGGATTCCACGTGTGAGTCTCGGCGGGAATGCTGGTGGAGTACAATACGGGGTAGAAGCCACAGGAAATCTGTTCTGATTGCTCAGGGTCATGAGTTAGACCCCCCCCCAGAGCTGACCAACTGCCTTTGCCCCAGGAGATTTGCTGGAGAATGAGGCTAGATCGAGAAGGGAGGAAAAAAACCGAGACGATCGGATCGGCTTCAACCAAATTCGAATGATCCCCATATCAGCGCAGAGAGGGATAAGCCCAGGATAGATTGAGCCTTCGGATGAATAGGTGGTTAACCCGGGTACTTTGGTCAGGCCCTCGTTGTGCTTACTTCTCCACCATGAGCGCGGTCAATTCGAGAAAACCTACCAAACTAGCGCCCCGACAACGAGATATCTACGAGAATGGAAAGGTGTTTTCGATAGAGGGGAAATTACTCTTTCGTTGCAGCAAGTAAGCGAAACAGCTACCCAAACCATTGCTTCAGTGCCTAACCGTACCTTAGGAAACGTCTGGATTGGTATCACTCCCGGGGACTTGCCAAGTATGTCGACGCGAATTCCATCCAGCTGAACTTCGAAACCAAAGGTAGTGGAAGAGCGGAGGATAAATTTTACTTGGAAGACCAACCAAACAGATGCGTAGGCTGCGGCAGACACGACCAACTTACCCTACATCACATCGGTAAGCCCTTTTACCTGGCTTACATTTCTAGCTTCGGGTCGCTAATCGAGCTCCTTCCAGTGCCTGAGATGTATCGTAAGTATATGCCAGAGTGTATTAAATCCCGCTCGGTTCGTAGCCAACCTCCTTCCCTTGTTACCGTCTTCGCCTTACTCACCGAAAGTGCTTTTTAGAGCTTCGATCTGCTTCCAGTGTGCACAGCTTGTCACGATGGGTACGAGAGATTCTCCATACAGTACAAGAAGGCCTTGGTGGAAAACCACTCAGCACCACTGGAGGGTACCGGCTGGATTCTGCATCCGGAACACCGATCTGTCAGCCGAGCTGCTAGCGCATTGATTAAAAACCGAACCAAAATACCGGCTGGCAGAGTCGAGGAGTTGGAGAGTATTGTCTTGAACTGGTGGCGCCAGTCCCATCCTGAATCCGTAGCCCTGGACAATGATATTCTGAACCAGGCAGTGGAGCTGCCTGATCGAGAGAAGTCCCAGCATTTTAAGGAACACGGGGAGATTGTAGTCGAACAATTGATGAAACACGCCATGGTGACTGAAGAGGGGCACGAAAGATGGCTTGACCTGGAGGCTTTCATCATATCTTGGCGTAAGCACTTTCTTCAATGTGTGCAGCCGAGGTACCTGTCGCCGAACTGGTCAGTGGAGCAGTCGGTTTACAACAGATAGCTTGCCGGTGTATGCATAGATTCATTAAAAGCCAATAGGGACCTGATGGACAGTGAATAATTTTCTGCACGCTTGCAAAGCAATAGTATGCTGGGTCCAGATACCCCTTGGGCAGCACAGATGGGATGTCTAGTAGACTGAAGTTAAAGTTGAGGCAAAGCAAGCCAAGTCATGTGATATGGTGGGTTGATGATGCCTACCCAGCGGCGGACTCATTCTCTGGACATCGCCACCAACCCATTACCTCTGTGCGCTCCGATCTCGAGCACATGATGTTACATCCACGAACGATGGATGCTGTGATAAAGAGCTGCACAGATGAGCTGGAAACATTCTGCCCTCTAGGGTTTCGCATGATTGTCGACTAGTGTTCACATCACAGATTTGAAACACATGGCAGAAAAGGGGCCAAATTCACTAGGTGTTATTGCGATGGTGATTTCTGACTATCGCTAGGATGATCACGGTCGATTGATCAATCGATATGACAGCAAGATCTAATGTGAGCGTATTGCTCACATCTGTCCTACACTGCTGAGCCAGCACCAATAGAGTGCCAGTTTGGACGAATTCAGGGACCCTCCTTTTCCCCTCCCGTCACCACACACCAGCTCCTCCGAGCCGCATATGTGATGTGGGAAAAACTCGCTGGGCCAAAGTTACCCAGCCATCCATGGAGTCTTGTCTTGGGGTCGTGCGCGACAGCCCTGTAAGCTTGAATCGGCCGTGCATTGCGCTCGCGGCAGGGCGGACGCATCGAAGGCAGATGGCATTTGTCTGCTGCAAATCCACTCGCCTCATATGCTCAAATTTTCTATATTTATCGGTGGACCGCTTCGCATTCTCCACCGCTGTGATCGTTCTGGGATGCCAGTGTAAAATTAGAAATGTGTGTTACTGAAGCCGCTTGACCTCATTCTACTCGAGCTGACGTGATTCATTCTATTGAGCGGTGATACTTCATCAGCACCCAAATCTGAGATGCTAGAATTGTTGATCGTGAATGCCCTCCCATCTATCGCTATATCGTAGAGCGATTCCATGACTAACTCCACGTGACCTCGGGCGCTATCCATTCTATTTAAGTCGGGGGTTTTCTGGCCTCGATCCTTTAGAGTTCACCTTGTAACGAGGCTCCCGTTTTTGACAATGGCCACCTTAACCCAAGCACTGCACACCAAAACCTCTTCTCCAGCCATCATCATCCCCTCAGGTGGACCAACCCTATCGTACCCTGAGGTTGTCGAGGCTGTGCGCTCCTTCCAAGAGCAACTCAGCGGGGCTGGTCTACAGCCAGGAGATACCGTTTCCATGGCACTTATCAACTCCTTGGAATTTGTGGTAGCCTTTTTCGGTATTACCGGGGCCAAGCTCGTCTCTGCTCCCTTGAATCCCAGCTACTCTGAAGCCGAGTTCTCCTTCTACCTTGAGGATTCCAAGAGCAAGGTGCTTCTCGTTCACGAAGGGTGGACCAAGGAACAGAAGCCCGCCGTGTTGGCCGCAGCCAAGTTCAACGTTGCTGTCTATGAGATTGGCTGGTCTAGTGCACAGAACCGCATTGTGCTTCGCCAAACCGCAGGTTCCCAGGTAAAGGGGATCAACCTGGCTGGCTTGAAGGCTGCCCCGGAGGATGTTGCTCTGCTCTTGCATACTTCAGGAACCACCGGAAGACCTAAAGGTTGGTATCATTAATTTATGGCCAATTTTGGCTGGGCATGAACTAAAATGGGCCGGATTGATTAATTAGGTGTCCCTCTTTCCCATCAAAACATCACCAGAACCATGGGCAATATCATCAACACCTACGATCTGCGCAACACAGACACTACCTACCTTGTCATGCCTCTTTTCCACGTCCACGGATTGGTCTGCGGGCTGCTGGCATCGCTGAAGTCCGGTGGCACAGTGGTGATTCCTCCCAAATTCTCCGCCACCGTCTTCTGGAAGGAGTTCATTGAGACTGGATGCACCTGGTACACTGCCGTGCCCACCATTCATCAGATTCTCTTGCGTCACCCATCGCCCAGCCAGAAGACCAAGATCCGCTTCATTCGTTCATGCTCCTCCTCTCTGGCTCCAGCCACCTTCGAGCAGCTGGAAAAGGTCTATGGCGTCCCAGTTTTGGAAGCCTACGCCATGACCGAGGCCGCGCATCAAATGACCTCCAATCCGCTCCCACCTGCCTCTCGTAAGCCAGGCTCGGTTGGTATTGGGCAGGGGGTCCAAATCGCCATTCTTGACGACCAGGGCAATCCCGCAGAGTTGGGCGAGGTGTGCATCAAGGGTGAGAATGTGACCAAGGGTTATCTGAACAACCCATCTGCCAACGAATCCTCCTTCACCAAAGATGGATGGTTCCGCACCGGAGACCAAGGCAAGATCGACAAGGAAGGGTACCTCTTCCTTACCGGGCGTATCAAGGAGCTGATCAACCGTGGTGGCGAGAAGATTTCGCCCTTGGAGGTGGATGGCACCCTCTTACATCACCCCAAAGTGTCGGAGGTAGTGTGCTTCGCTGTGCCCGACACGATGTACGGCCAGGAGGTGCACGCAGCGGTCATCCCCAAGAACGGGGAAACGGTGACCGAGAAGGAATTGCAGGATTTCTGCCGCAAGAGTCTGGCCAGCTTCAAGATTCCCAAGAAGATCTACATCACCGACTTCTTCCCCAAGACCGCCACTGGCAAGATCCAGAGACGAGTCGTCTCCGACTACTTCTTCAAGAAGGCCAAATTGTAACAAACCCCGATCCCCCCCAGTCAATATTGAAAAATACATCTTTTCTGTTCAAACGTTTTACTCTATTCATCTAAATCTCCCTCGACACACAGGTGGGTTCCTTACTACATTTTTGATAATAAACAATGAGTACATCTATTAGTGCCAGTGATGTGGTTGGTCTCGGGTGCTGGTTGTCCAACGCCCGTTGGCTGGTTGATTTGCTAGTAGTCGAAGACCACACTCGCGCCCAGCCTGTGCGCATTTTCGTTCCACCGACGGGTGTCGAAGATGCCTCCCAGTGAGACCTTGACGCCGCGTCGGATCACTCGCGTGAAACCAACGCCTAGCCTGCCGTGGTTGTTGACCTTGGCTTTCACGAAGGTGCTTCTATCCAGGAAATACTTGGTGCCCACCTCAAGTGTGATGGGGGCTTTTGGGGTTCTCGAATTCCACAACGCCTTCGCGCCTGTTTCAACACTGGGGCTGACGCGATGATAATAGGACACGGCGAAGATCGAGAGTGCGTTGCTCGTCTGCATAGTGATGGCGTGGTCACGAGCGATCAAACCGAAGGAGGCATTGTATTTGGTGAACTTGCCGCCGCAGCTGTCGTAGCCAACTTCACCCCCCAGCAAGAACCCTTTGTGGCCAAACACAGCATCCGCTTGGAAAAGGGGACCCTTCAGCAGATCCGCGCTGGCACGAGTGAACAAGTAGGGCTGCTTGTATTGCAAAGAGAGCTTTACATTCTTGGAGCCGATGTTCGGCAGCATGGAGGCGAAAACGTCCACCTTCAAGCCTTTGATTTTGTCCTTGACTTCCACCTGTGAAGTGATCAGGTTGTTGGTAGCCCAGCCCTCCGTGTAAGTGACCCCATTCTTGCCATCGACGTACCTGCTCTTCAGCTCTGCGTTCACAGCCCCAGTCTTCTTGTCCTGAACCCCGGAAACAGTGAAGGACTAGTGGAGGGAATTTATAAGTGGAGAACAAGACCAAGCGAAGTCGAAAACATGTGAACCAAAAGAGGCCGCCCACGTCTGTATCGAAGTTGGGTATGAAAAAGAAAACTTACTACGCCGTTGGAAGCGGTGGTCTTGACTTCTAGCCTGACGGCGCCAACTGGGTAATCCTTGCCCAGAAGGTCATTAGCGGGCTTGCCAAGGTCAGAAAATGGGACTGGCGTGGACATGGTATTTGGTTGTTTACTTGGAAGAGGCCTTATGCAGACGAATCCAGGACTTTGCGCAACTTTTACGTGTCAGGAATACATGGTGGATGCTAGAAACTTCCACTCATCGCGCCAAGCATGATGATCGAGGGCTAAGCCAATCATCCAGAGATACGGATGAGCTTCACTCGGCTGCCGAAATCTCCCAAAAATAAGGACAAATTAGGGATGCATGGTGGGTTGTTATCGTAAGGCACCCGCCAGTGCTGCTGAACCTCCATATCGGTCCGGCCTGCCTGCTCCTCAGCTGTTGCAGAGAGGTGTGATGGGGAATCAACCGCTAGCCGCTTGCCAGCAAACCCAATCGCAGAGCAAGCAATGCGCGGAGTCAGATGCCGCAAGTCATGTGCCCCATCGACCTTAGCAACCCCGGGTGACTTCTAAGGATTTGTCCGACACCGACACCGACACCGGCACCCACCCCCACGCCCTCTGTCTGGGCTGGAAGCCTTGTGGCAAGGCGATGAGCAGCAGAGCCAAGGGTAAGGGGTCATGTCTGTTCCGCAGTAGCACGGTGCACCTGCCGCATCCAAGTTCGACAATCATTTGCCCCAACCAATGCCGATTGTTCTTACTAAATAGCCTTGAGTGATGAATTCAGTGTCTCCAGATGAGTAGTACCTCCGCAAGTGCCCTGGTGACGAATCCGGATTTACTGCGTTTTGTTTGATTCCGTTAACCTGAATTCCTTTATGACGGATGGCTACGTATCATTGGTTCGTGCAGTCAGGGATGTTGCTTCGACGGATTAAATAGCGCCATGACTCATCTGCTATCTGACTTCCTGCTGAGCTATACTGGTCACTTATTGATCTTTTCGGTAAACCGTGGTTTGATCCGTGTGCGGCGTATTCACCTCCCAACCAGCATAACTCACATTGGCACATGTACGCGTTTGATCTTGCCAACTTTCCCGTGCAGGAAACCATCCGATTGCTGGCGGATTTTCTTTGTCGGCTAACTTCGCTGAATAGCAATCTTAGCGCGCTCTCCAACGACGCCACCTTCAAACCCCACACATTGACCCCGTTTCATGCACGAAACGTGCCAACCGTTCAAATCCAGGCTTATTTGTCTCGTATCCAGAGATACTGCCCGTGTACGAACGAATGCTTCATATCCCTACTAGTCTACTTCGATCGTCTGGCAAAAGCGTCCCCTTTCCGGGGGCCACTGACCATTGATGCCTATAACATACACCGTCTCCTGGCTACTGGTGTCATGGTCTCCACCAAATACTTCTCCGATTTCTTCTACACCAACGCACGCTACGCAAAGGTATTCCTTTCACATGACATAGCCAATGCTTCTCGATGGACACACTATAACGCTTTGATTTCTGTAGGTTGGGGGGCTCCAGACACATGAGCTGAACCGTCTGGAGATGGAGTTTCTTGCCATGAACGAGTTCTCTCTCTACATCTCTGTGGAGGAGTTGCAACTATATGCCAATCGGTTACTTCAGCACTCGCTACGGACGTCGCACTGCAGAAGCGTACCACCATACTCTCTCCCACTTGAACCTGGCGCGCCGCGCCTACCTACCTACGCGAGAGAGCGCACCCCCTTCAAAGCATTCGCCAAGAGTGACCATGCCGAAAGCACCCACCAACACACACAGACAATTTCTGCCGTAGTAGGAAACGTCTCCTACGAGGGCAGTGCGCATCGATCCAGTATGCCCTTCGTTCATACTGCTTGCAATCCTCGATGCACTAGGGATGGATTGAACGGCAACCACAGGTTCCGTAGGGTCCATCTAGAGCTACCAAATTGACCGGAGGACAACGATATGTCCCAGGCCCAACAATGAGCCTGGCAGCCTATCCGAATCTCCGCAACTCTTGGCATCATATAGCCTTTTACCGTATTACATTAAGGGAATTCCTCCCGCTACTGTATATTCTAAACCTTAACATATGCTTCGCAACACCGCACATCAGTACCATTGTGCTTAATCACCCCACTCCACCTCGTCGCATCCTGTCCACTCTCAGACGATCGTGCTGTGTTGGAGTTAGTTGCCCACTGCACCTTACGGAAGAGGGAGGGGTGTGGCTAGTCAACGTTTTCCACCTCATCCATGGTTAGCAGCCACTCTGATTGTACCTGTATCTACCCACTCAATAATACTTCTCTACTCCAGTTCCACCCTCCAGCCCACTCTATTGATCGCATCATCTCCACCGGTCTCCCTAGTCATGCAATTCAGGAGGGCCTTTGTGTTGTTGTGTTCCAAGAACATGTATCGGGGACTATCTTTGTGTTGGATGGATGTCCGGCAGAAACTCATGCTCCAGTGCGAACCGGCTCCCCAATTGTCAGCTCCAACTCCGTGCATCTCGGGAAACAACGAAATCTTCGCACACGTAACAGGTGTGAAAGCTGGCTTGGGTGGGAGTGTTCCCAGCCATCATCCGAGCTACATAGCTTGGCTATCGGCAGGCCATTTATTTGCGTTTCTTCGCCGGGTAGGGGCGTATCATGCAGGGGTCACGTGGCACCATCCGGATCACGCACCCAGCCCCCGATCCACTTGATTCCTTATCACCAGCCTTTTACAACCCTGAAACCGCTTCGGCGTTAGCAGTGGCTACAGAGAGCTGCCCCCTAAACATAGGGGAGCCCCGACGAAGGGATGCTATGGATTTGTACACATCCCTTCCTTTTTTGACCCCTGGTGGCTAGGAGAATTGGGAGGAGGGCGGCGGAACCACTTCTGATTAATTAGAAATGTGTTGACGGTGCGCTCTGTGACTTGCCACCAAATGGCGTGTGCTGCTTGGTTGTGGGGTGCCAATTAAGGCGAAGTGCATCCCTTGTTGAGCAGGTTTATGCTGAATCCAAGTTTACCACGTAGTTGGTCGAAACCAGATTCCGAGATTCTTGTTTACTTTATTAGGCTGAGCTAGGTTTTATATGACCCAAAGAACAGAGCCCATAAGCTGTCTTCTTTTGGTCTGCGTGGGCTGTCCCTCCTTACTACAGAACAATATATCAATCTTCGCTGGCTCCCCTTGCCCACCACTTCTCTAGCCTCTAGCCATTCTCCTTGCCTCTGAACACCAACCATGAGAGAGATTCTTCAACTACAAGCTGGTCAGTGCGGAAACCAAATCGGCCACAAATTCTGGGAAACCATCTCGGCTGAACATGGTATCGATGGCCAAGGCAACTATTCTGGGGATTCGGACCTTCAGCTTGAAAGGATCAATGTTTACTATAACGAGGCTGCGGCCGGCAAATATGTCCCTCGTGCTGTTCTGGTCGATTTGGAGCCTGGCACCATGGACAACATCCGTTCGTCCCCGCTTGGCCAGCTCTTCAGGCCCGACAACATGGTCTTCGGACGAAATGGAGCAGGAAACAATTGGGCCAAAGGGCATTACACGGAGGGGGCTGAGCTGGTTGACTCGGTGTTGGATGTGGTCCGTAAAGAGGTGGAGAACTGCGACTGCTTGCAAGGCTTCCAAATCACCCACTCCCTTGGTGGCGGCACTGGCTCTGGCCTTGGCACTCTGCTTATCTCCAAGATTCGCGAAGAATACCCCGATCGCATGATGTGCACCTTCTCCGTGGTTCCTTCACCCAAGGTTTCCGACACGGTTGTCGAGCCTTACAATGCAACCCTCTCGGTCCATCAGCTGGTGGAAAATGCCGACATGACCTTCTGCATTGATAACGAGGCATTATACGATATTTGCTTCCGCACCCTGAAGCTAACCAACCCTACCTATGGCGACCTGAACCATTTGGTATCTTATGTTATGAGCGGCACCACCACCTCGCTTCGTTTCCCTGGCCAGCTCAACTCTGATCTTAGAAAGCTCGCGGTAAACATGGTGCCCTTCCCTCGTCTGCACTTCTTTATGGTTGGCTTTGCTCCGTTGACCCCTCGGGGTTCTCAGGAATTCCGGGCTCTAAGCGTTCCGGAGCTCACGCAACAGATGTTTGATGCGAAGAACATGATGGCTGCGTCGGACCCGAGACATGGCCGTTACCTAACTGTCGCAGCCATGTTCCGTGGGCGCATGTCGATGAGGGAGGTCGATGATCAAATGATCAACGTCCAGAACAAGAACAGTAGCTATTTCGTTGAATGGATCCCCAACAACATCAAGACCTCTCTGTGCGATATCCCTCCCAAGGACCTCAAGATGGCGGTCACGTTCCTAGGAAACTCCACTGCCATCCAAGAGCTTTTCAAGAGGGTGAATGAGCAGTTCACCGCTATGTTCCGACGAAAGGCTTTCTTGCATTGGTACACTGGGGAGGGCATGGACGAAATGGAGTTCACTGAAGCGGAATCCAACATGAACGATCTAGTCTCGGAGTATCAGCAGTACCAGGATGCTACTGTGGAGGAAGAGCTTGATTACGAGGAGGAGGGAGAAGAAGTTCCAGAAGAGGAGTACGCCGGCGAGCAAGAATATTAAACTAATCGATACCTCGATGGTGGCTGTAGAAGTAGTGCATGTGGCTGCAACGACCAATCTAGCGACATAATCCCCAGCAGATCCTTACAATAATCGCCCACCATATTTATCAGATAATAAATAGTGAAGGAACCATAGCACCGTAACTGCTAGCCATCTGTTGAGTGGGTTATTGAGTTCAGGCCTGGAATGAGCTGAAGCTCATTACGACGAGCGGCACTTGGCGAGTATACCGTGGAGTGCTGGTTCGCCCTACAGTGTATCGGGAAGCGGTGGCATAGCACAAGTACCACTCTACGAGCGATACAAATTGTTGGCCACTTCGCTATGGTGTAGAAGGGTGCCTCTGAAAGCACTAGACACTCAATGCGATTTGCATTGATTACGGCCGAGTAAGCCACCAGCCTGCAGGTGATCACACCAGGAGTGCGCTCCAATTGGAATGATCAAGCTTCCTAATGGCGCCGAACGTTCCCGCTATAACCAACTCATATACCTGTTTTGGACATAATCAACGAAACTCCAACACTCTATTAGTAACAGATCCATAAATTACCAAATTGTGAATTGCTTGCTTATTGGTGAGATTATCAATAGGATTGATCAAGCTTTGCTTTTGTAATTGTTGATTGGAGTTTAAAGCTCCCCATCTGTTATGATGATTGTATGTCACAATCTAGGAATCATACATAAAATGTTGTAAAAATTCGTATTTCCACCTAAATATTCACCTAACTTAGTCACTTAGATCATCACCTTCAAATCCTAGAGAATACTGACCAAATTCCTTGTCGGGATTTACTTAGAATATTTACCCAGAACATGAAAATTAGATAAGTTGTCCAAACAGCCCCAAACTTTGCACACATGTTCTTGGGACCTTCCTTAACCTATTCTACGTGTTTGTAATGCCAAGACCAGGTAAAAGTATAAATACCACTTTTACATTCAATAAATCATTAAGTGAAAAACACATAATCTACTTGTTCTCCAAATCACTTCCAATATCTCCAAGACTCTTACAACATAAAAGGGTTAGGGAAAGCCACTCTTGACATTTGACCTCTGCAGTTCTAGGCATGACTTCATGTCTTCTAGAATGTTGATGCACAACAGGTCTCAATGTCATTTTCTCTGGAGAGAGAGGTTTTCTGCTTAATACAAGAGGGGGGAAGCCACTGTTGGGTTTTATCTTGTCAATTATCAAGAAAATAAAGAAGTTAGGGATTGATTTTATATCATTGTCATATATCTGTAGAGATAACTTGGGTCATTATATAGATAGGTTACTATTCTTTGTATGTCATTGATGCTAAAATATGGTAATGCAGGGGATTAGTGGTAAAACTGAAGAGATTATTTTATGACTGTTATGGTTTGATGTACTCATCCCTAGGAGTGATGTAACTTGCAGGAAAGGTGTTTGTAGCAATATATATTCTTGCCACAATTGACCAAGATATACATTGTATGTAAATAGAAAATCCAGATAGCTA
>MCFE01000456.1:0-72095 GCA_002104905.1 Basidiobolus meristosporus CBS 931.73 | reverse complement strand
CAAGTGACCAAGAGGCACTTAGACAGACAAAATCAGATCTCTTCAGCAAGTTTGAGATGAAAGATCTTGGAAAATTGAGCTATTTTCTTGGAGTTGATGTCAAATTTGTCATACTTACACAGAAATTTATACTGAACCAGTGTAAGTACATCAGGGACACTCTTAGACACTTCAAAATGGGAAATTGCAAGCCTGCAGCAACCCCTATGGACAATAACCTGAAATTAAGCAAGTCTCAGCCAGTTTTGGATGAAAACAGCTCAAATATGGACCAAAACTTTCCCTATCAATCAATGGTTGGTAGTGTAATGTACCTGATAGTATCTACACGTCCAGATACTGCAATGGCAGTTGGAATAGTCAGTCAATTTATGCAGAAATATAGATCAGATCAAGTTGCAACAGTTAAGCGGATTTTCAGATATCTACAAGTACCGTAAATGTGGTACTGCAATACTCTGAGCAGCTATAGACAAATATTTGATGATTGTAGCGATTCAGATTGGGGTAGGGATCTGATTGACAGACACCTACCACAGGTTATGTATTCCATTATCCTGGTGCAGCTATTACTTGGAATTGCAAGAAACAGCCAACAGTGACCCTATCTACAACTGGAGTAGAAAATATGACTGCATGTCAAGCAACTAAGGAGGCTATATGGCTACAAAAATTATTTAAAGACTTAGGTTTAATTCAGATTAACCAACATATATTAACAAGGATAATCAAAGTTGTATTTGATCAGCTAGAAAATCCTGCTAATCATGCTAGAACTAAGCACACTGATATGCTGTGTCACTTTGTGAGGGAAGCTGTAAAAAATAACTTGATAGAGTTAGTGTACTGCACAACTAACAAAATGGTGGTAAATATATTGGCAAAGCCACTAGCTAGGTCACAATTTGAGAATCTCAGAGTGGTATTAGCATTAAGACATTATTTAGTTCAGGGGGAGTGTTAAAATATTGGACTATTTGGTATCATTCTGCAGCTAAAAGCTTACTTAACAATTCTGGACTAGTCTTGGTCACTGTGGGACTAATTAAAAGCTCTAACTTTGCCACATTCTTTAGATCTATGATCTTATGATTATTCCCCTATAGTCAGGATCAAATTAGCACTAATACTAACTATTATGTACTAACCCTGACATTGTTAGAGAATGCTCCTGAATATTGGAGAAACCCTCCTTGCTTAGTGTTATAGCTCTATTACTTATACAAAGGTATAAATACTGAGCTTCTTTTTAATGAATAACAGTTCAACTATTATCACAATTTCTTGATATGTTCCTTATATCCAAATCACTTCTTAAATTGCAACAGTTATTGCTGCTACCAATGTTACAAGTCTTGGTATAAGAATTATGGGGAAACAAGGAGCTTAGCTGGTGTTATATTTGCTAAAACTAGTAATGATATTTATTGAGGTTCTGGCATTTGCTATAAACAATTTGCCAGATCAATTGCTGATTAATTTTATTTGCTAATCTAGGTAGTGACTGATGACTGATTTAATTTTATCATCACCACACAGTTAGAACCTACATAATATATCAATTTCTTTCTGATATGGATCTGCTGATACATTAGCTGACTAACACCACTGATTAGATAAGAATACTGATCTAGTGATAGACTAAACATAAAGCTAATGATTTGACTAAAAACTGAGCTAGCTTCCATATTCAAGCAGTGGATCATAACACCAAGTCATGGGTATTGGCCTCACCAATGCCCCTGCAACATTCATAACCTTGATGTACACTCTCTTCATGGGAAACTTAAACCGGCCTATGGTAATATGTCTAGATAACATATTGTTATACAGCAAAAAAGAAGTGATCCATTTGGTGCACACTAAAGTGAAATTGAAGAAGCTTAACTAGAGCAAGCCAAATGGCAAGTTTGCAAACTTAGTGAAAAATAATGGCAATAATTCCATCAAAAGACCATCAAAAAATCATAATCCTGCAACTAAGAAGTATTGATCATGCCAAGACACTTTGCAAACACCATTTAGAAATTTGGCACATCCTGTGAGATGGGAGTCTACTGGAGCTTCTGACCTAATATTCCAAGCTTGTTTGGAGTCATTCATTCCCTCTGCAAGGAGCGCCTTCATTGCTGTTAGCTGGGAATTATAGTCTCAAGGGCTTTTGTTGCTATTAATGGTAGGATTAAATTTTGTAGGATAATGGTTCCTGTAATAGCAGAGAGGCTCAACAAGGGTCTCCTTGAGTACACTGGGGTAAACAGTCCACTGTACCTGGTACGGGTCTCCCCAAATTTATCACGGAAATCCAGTGGCATTGATTGGATTAAAAAGATAATACCATTAAGATGAGTAAGTAGTGTTAAAATTTATATGTGAATGTATACTTTCAATTGGCATTGACTTGACACTATCAGCTTAATTTTTTTGATTTACCTTGCATTATTATCTAATCTCCATCAATTGCCACATATCCCATCATTATGATTCAAAAGTCATCCACAAACAATGACTTGGTGATTCTGCTCATGATTCACTTACAAGTCTGTATTCAAATAGGAAATCTGCAGCTGATGTGATCTGATCTGTGTCAAAAATATCCAAGATGCATCATGTATTATATACTGAAAACTCAACAATTACATTGTTTTGCATATAAGACTCATATACACCAGGTTGATATCAATATACAACTGTTTAGTTATCCAAATCCATCACTATGAGCCTATACTATGTCACAACTCATCCTTAGTACATACATAGAGTATCCATCCTTGAACTCACTAATGCAGCCCAGACCAGAAGATATTATCTTGAATCCAACTGAGTGCTTACCAACTGATTTTAGTATGTCCCAAGTATCTATGGCAAGCCTTTGTACATATATTTGGCTACTGCTCATTTATCTATCAAGACTGGACACCTCAGAGAGTCAACAGTGATGCAATGACTAGTGTAGAAAGCTGCAGGACAGGTTCTATGTCTGGATGCCAGCAGATAGGTTTACACAAGTCCTTACCATACCTTGCACCACCTGTGCACCCATGCGCATCAATTCAATCTACACCACACCCTTCACAGGAGCATTAAGCGCTAAGTCATTGTGCACAGTTCAGAGCAAAGCTCCCAGATCTCACCAGACTGCTCAATTAATTACAAGTCCATTGAAGCCGGCCAAGTTGTGTCAAAATATGACAGTACATAAAACTCAGACAAGGACCATGCCTACTCATCAAGTTGTGCCAGCATATGCAAAAGCACCTGACCATTAGTATGTCACTTCTGGTGACCTGACTAATAATGGTCCACCAGAGATGCCTCTGCCTCAGGAGCCATAGGCAAGTAAAAGCACATGTTAGTGCATGGTGCTTTGGGCTGGTTCTGTAACATCTTCTAGAGCAATTCAGTGCAGCCAAGCTCCAGCATAGCACTCATCAATCAGATGGCATAATACTGACTTTGAGTATACAAGCAGCTGATAGAAATGTTAGTTAGAAAGTAGTTTAGGTGCGCAGGGTGGATAACTGCCAAAATACATTAGTAATTATCCCTTTGAGAAAAAGTGTAGGAGAAGGTCATGGAGTTGTGTTGAGTTACTATCATTTATCATGATCCAAGCAACTCCCTTTTTTTGCAATGCAAACCAAGTTGTTGCAATCTAGTGATCACCAGATTGGCTCCATTGGATAGTGCCACATTGAGCCATAAGTACCAAATGCCTTCATAGTTTGCCAGAAAGGCCAAGAGAACCTATACTTGGCCATAGTGTGTGAAACATAGCTCTTCATCTTCATGCAAAGCAGCCCCCATGATTCACCCAGTATGTTGGAGAAAATCCATTTTTGACCTTTTTTTTAGGTCAATTTTGTGCAGGATCTGTACAACCACAAAATGATTGAAGATAAGCATCTGGTATAATTATTAACCCTAAAGTAAGATCTATACAAAGCACTTATAGTGCCAGATAGTACCAGTGGACCTAGATAGTGCCATGCATTTTTGTGACATGTCATCAGCCACAGAAGCTAGATTTAGAGTGCCATGAATATTGCAAACCTGATGCATGCTGTCAGTTCTTCTGTGCTCTTACATTTCCTGCACATCATTGATCCACAAATAAATGTCAAAAAATTGTTTTTCTCCTACATCATAAGTGAAACATGGGGGCTGCTTTGCATGATGATGCAGAGCTATGCTTCACACTCTGTGGCCAAATATAGGTTTACTTGGCCTCTCAGGCACACTATGGCATCATTTGGCACTCATGGCTCAATGTGGCACTATCTAACAAATCAAGTCTACTAAACTCTGATTTAGGTAGTATTAAAGTTGTCTCATGTTTAAGACAGAGCCTTGACCAAGTAATACCCTGCATGCTTATACCTCATCTGTAACACCAGTGGAGCTATTTGATATGTTTAGCACCTACTTAGCTAGTTGTGTGCAAGCGGTGACACCATGTTCACTCACCAAAACCAGCAATCCACTAGCCCTGTGTGTGTTACATTAAAGAATCAGATCTTGATACTAGACTGATTGTCCAAGAGCAACCCTGCCTATGGATAGCCACAGCAGCACACACAATTGAACTACACAACTTCAGATTTCACTGCATGCCATGGAACTGTACAATTGAGCAAGTCCAGTGTATTGTTGTGAGCCAAGATTGCCACAAGATCACACAAAGCTAACGCTAACACATACTCTCGAAGATGAGCCCAGTCAGCAATGTAAAAGCAAGCATCAACAACTGGCATGAAGAAGTCAAGAGGAGCAGGCTAATGTGTCTCAGTTTGCTGAAAAGAAGCACCAGAGATTCAAAATGATTATATAATCAGAGGCATGGACAGTTGGGAATGTTGTATTGCTAACAAATAATGCAAGGAGCTACTTTGGGCCTCAATGTGCAGGGCCAGAGAAGAACATTGAAGAATGTTCATTTTCACCCTACCAATTGGTGACCAAGCAAGTGATGCTGTAATTTACAAAGTGTTCTAGATATGCAGAATTTATCAAGAAATAGCAATAGTAGTTGAATAAGGAGTCTTCTTCAACAGTTTCAACTGTCCATGTGTTCTAATATACTACTTTGGCAATTTGTTGGGTGTAGGACCAGTTTTGAACATGTGTTGAATACCAAGTCCAGGATATTTGTTCAATATGACTTTGATGTAAACAGTTTCAGAATTGTTGAAGTGTTCATCACCATACATCCATTCATGCAACAACCCCATATACAGTTGAACCCCCAATCCAGGCATATTTTCAAGGCTTGCTTAAAGTTGTGAATTTGGGGGATAACATCCATTTTGTCTGTGGCAATCAAGAAGTGACTAGGATACAAGGAATTTTTCAAGAAATAGTGATAATAGTTAAACTGTTGCTTATTTGTGAAGAAGTTCAGTACTTATACCTTTCTAGAAGTAATATAAATGTAACAATAAGTAAGGAGAGTTTCTCAATACTCTGGAGCATACTGATACAGTTTCAGGGTTAGTACCTAATGTATGGTAAAAGCACTATTTGACCTTGACTATGGGGAATAATCATAAGATCATAGATCTGAAAGAGAGAGGCAAAGCTAAGTCTTCAGACAAGTCCTGAGGTGGCTAAATCTAGTTCAGAACTGCCGGGTAAGCTTTTAGTTGCTGAATGATACCAAACAGTCCAATAGTAAATCTAGTTCAGAACTGCTGGGTAAGCTTTTAGCTGCTGAATGATACCAAATAGTCCAATAGTATATCTAGGTACTTAGTTCTGTCAATATTGGTGGGATCTCTAGCCATTGAAATACAACCTTAATTACCCTTGTATATACAACCTGGCTCTTTGGATCATAAACCTTGGTCTTTGCATAATTTGTAATCATAAAGCTACCTTACCTGCATGAAAGGCACCATATACTCTGCCTCAATTATAGTGGGTCCTACAGTTGGTTTTCTCATGTAATTCCAACTAATTGCTGCACCAGCATATAGAAATACTTACCCAGTGGTAGAGCATCTGTCAATCAGATCCCTGCCCCATTCAGAATGAATATGGCTAGTATATTTTTGTCATTTAGCTGCCTTGGAGTACTCTAAAAGCATATTTGTAGTAACCTGCATATATCTGAACATTTGCTCAACTGTTGCAATATGGTCAGATCCTTTATTCTGATTAATCATGCAGACTATTTCCACTGCAACTGCATTATGTGATGGTATTGATACAATTGATTATATCAGTGTATAACCTTTCATTGATAGCAGAATTTTGGTCCATATTGAGCTGTGCTCATCCCAAACTGGCTGATATAAGCTCAACTTTAGGTTACTCTCCAGTTGGGTTGCTGCATGCTTACAGTTTTTCATTATGAAGTATTTAAAAGTGTCCTGTATATACTCAGGCTACTTCAGCTCAGTTTTCTGTGTAAATAATCAACCTTTACTTCAACTCCCAGAAAAGGGGTCACTGCTCTAAGATCTTTCATCTCAAGATAGCTGAAAAGCTTGTATTCTGACTGTCAAAGTGCCTCCCAATCACATGCAGGTATTGCCAAGTTGTCCATACAGAGTACCAGGAAATCACCACCTTTTAAGCTGCTTTGCATATGCGCTGTGATCTGCAGTGCTAAAAATGCACCCAATCTCCTCTTAATGTGTGGCAAGCATATTATATCATGCTCTGGGTGCCTGCTTAAGCCCATACCACAATCATCCAAATCTGTACCTTACAGGGACCTTGTGGAATGGTAAAGCCTTCTGGCTGCTCCATGCATGTAGCTTCTGGCATGTCCCTATCTAGAAAGGCACTTTTGACATCCAGCTGATATGGATCTGGTCCATGTGCAGCTGCAAGGGT
Organism: Basidiobolus meristosporus CBS 931.73; assembly: GCA_002104905.1. Lineage (NCBI taxonomy): Eukaryota > Fungi > Basidiobolomycota > Basidiobolomycetes > Basidiobolales > Basidiobolaceae > Basidiobolus > Basidiobolus meristosporus. The sequence continues at coordinate 65,255 of MCFE01000456.1, read as the reverse complement.
TTAAACCATCCCCAAGGAGTTAAACTTGACTACTGGAGCAAGTGTTTCCCTGAAGTATTGTACCTGTATCTTTTTTATCATTTAGCCATCATTTCAGCTGCATACTTACTACCAGTGCCATTTGATGTTATCTTGATCCTGTAGACCAATTTATATCCTATTGGCTTTATCCTATCTTGTCAATCTTCCAGCTCCCAATTTTTTGCATTAATCTGTGATTTGTACTCCTTCTGTATGTCATTTTGCAACATTGCCGCATCTGGACTTTGCATTGCCTGTTCCAGGCTCTAAGATTCAGCACATTAGGCTGTAGCAACTTAGGAAGTGATTGGGATAAAATGAGCTGATCAGGAAAAAGTGGTGATAGTTGAACTACTGTTTACTCATAACAAGGCTCAACATTTATACCTATGTAGAAGTAATATGGTTGTAGTATTGAGTAAGGAGTGTTTTTTGACACTCAGGAGCATTCTGTAGCAGTTTCAGGGTTGGTGAATTATGTCTGATAAACATGGATAATTAGATCTTGGCTGTAGGGAAATAATAATAGGATCATAGATTTGAAGAAAGTGGTGAAGTTAGGGCTGTAAATTAGTCCTACAGTGACCAAGACTAGTTTAGAATTGCTAAGTAAGTATTGAGCTGCTGATGATACCAAATAGCCCAATATTTCAACAAAGGCAAGATAAGCTTCTTCATACTTAACAGATGCCTCCCGCTATTGCCTATTCCAGATTCTGCAATTTGGCCTGTAAGGCAAGATAAACCTCTTCATGGTCACTGATTGCCTGCCGCAAAGGTCTGGGGATGTTTCTTATTCTGGAAAATCTGCTCACTGGGAAAATATGCTGTGATCCAGAATTGGCGGAGTTCTCTTCTCTATGAGGATCCATTAGATATGTGGCCACTCTATTATTAACAGTTACATCATCAGGCAGCAGGCCAATGATCACAGTGGCTTTCTGATCTGAACTTTGCTCAAATACAATATCCCTACCTTTGCTCAGCTTCTGAATTATGCTGCTATGCACTCAATGGCCTATAGTATCTTTTCTATACCCAAGCATTGTTCTTTTTCTATCTTTCAGATTTCACTTTGAGCATTTCTGTTGGGAATACATTAGAAAACATCACTGCTAGAGATCCTGAAGTGTTGAAAGTCTGGTTTCTTGCCGGTATATGCTTCCAAAGGTGCTGAAGCACATAGTGCTGTGTGGGTTGGCTGTTTTACATATATATCCCAGTAGCATCAGATTCAGCTAACACTTATTGTCTATTCACTTATCATAGAGTATATATGCTGCCTTCTCTATTTTGGTCCCATTTACATGTTCTGCTACTCCATTTAGCTACAGAGTGTGCGGTGTGGTGGTGTAGAGGTACTCCTGGGAGAAGCTACACTACTCAAGGTGTGTGAGGTGTCTGATGGGTGCGATAACCTCTGTATATAAACTGCTGGTGTCATTGTCAATATGCCACTATGGTTAAAGTGTTATGATCTGCCGCTGGAATGTTTAAGTTAGATCAGTTTTTAGTCAAATCAATTAGATATATGTTTAGGTAATCAGTATATCACTATTATCTATCATATCAGTAACATTAGTCAGCAACTGAATCAGCAGATCCTTATCAGATAAAAATAGATATATTAAGTAGGATCTTATTGGGTGATGATGATGCAATCAAATGAGTCATCAGCCACAACCTACATTAGGAAATACAATTAGTCAGCAATTGATCTGGCAAAATGTATACAAGGAGCTGCTGGAACCTTAATAAAGATCACTCCCTACTCCTCTACAGTACTTATACCAAGACTTGTAACAAGAGCTCCTGCTTCTCTAGCTTCCTAGGTGCTCCAAGTGTCTCCAAAGACCTCTGTGTGTCTTGTGCACTACCCTGAAAAGCTCCTTGATGGCAGGTCTGAGATGTACTGTTGAAGGCAGGGGCAGTGATCAACTGCTGATCAGTAAGACAGAAGTGTTACTGATAAAAGGGATAATTTATTGATGAGGGATTGCTCTCCCTTAAATGCTTTTCCTGATTGCCAAGTGATCACTAATGACAAGGTTCTAGAAGATTCTAGGCATCAGCAGAATTCTTGATCACATCACTATGAGCTAAAAATACACCAAGAATGTCCTGCAAGGTTCTAAAAGGCACAGCACATCCAACCAATCAGGAATCAGTAGTCTGTAACCTGTGCAACATAGAAATACAATATATGGTATTGAAATGGCAGGGATGGTAAAACAGACCTAGGTCATGTTTCATGGGTACTGACACCGGTACTTGCATTATGTAGATACATACACTGATCACAAAGCTGAATAACATCTGGGATAACCAATGCTAATAACTAATCAGGGTAAACATCATATGGGGATCATATTGATAATATGGGCAAAAGAAGAATGGGATAATACTGATGAGATAAAATATGGATAAGTATATCATAATGGCTATATGAATAAACTTGGCTGTGGGAGGTATGTTTACCCTACCACAGCAGGACAGTGATTTGCTGAAGTATAACAGTAGTTGAGCATTATTCTGTTAATTCCTTAGAACAGTATTCTCCTCCAATGTTACCCTAAAGTACCATTGACTTAAACTTAGTTTGTGGTTTTGCCATGCTCTTCAATAGCTTCAATATCTCTAAAGCTGCATCCTTTATCTTCAGGGAGTTCACCCATAAAAATCAAACTCTGTCATCAGTAAATTTTGTAAAGTATCTCCTGGCTCTAATGGATAGTATTCCCATAGCCAACATATGTCTGAGTGCACAATATCCACATACTCAGGTACAATGGTCATGCATTGTTACTGGTAAATATTATGATCTCTGATTCCCTAAGCTAATCTTTGTCCTATTCAATCAAATGTAAGCAGCACAGCTTAGTAAAAGCAAATTTCAGTCCCTTAGTAGTTGCATCACTCACTGAGAGTAGGTTCCACACTAGTTCAGGCACAAGGAGTCTGTCATTTAGATTGGCTGTTGTTGCCCCCAGGTTATCACTCATCTTTTGCAGTAAAGATTTACTGACAGTGTGATGGGGTTATAGGGAGAACAACTGACAGGGGTGCTCATTCCCATATTTTACTTCCCTACTTCTCCACTACCCCTATTTTATTTGTATCCCATTTGTCTTGTCTGATCAGTGCTATCCTGTAAGCTGCCTACCATTTTTATCCATATGTGGTGCCTATGTTCTGCAGGGTGCAGAATGCTGATCCCTGATTGGTTGGATGTGCTATGCCTCTTGGAACCATTTTGCTTCTACTTAGAACATTCCTAGCGCATTCTGATATCAAGAAGAATCCTATTGATCTCTGAAACCTTCCAGAACATCACAATTGGTAGTCACTTGGCCAGTGAGAAAAGTAAATAAGGGAGGCAATCCCTCTACAAGAAATCATCATCCTTTTTATCAATATAGCAACTTGTTGATTAGTGTGATCACTGCCACCAGCTGCTACCTGAACTTTCACTCATGGACCACAGAACACTGCCAGGAAGCCACACTGACAACCAACCAACCATAGAGGCACCACTTATAAGGAATACCTAGGGTTGGTGTCTTCTATTATATCTGATTCTTTCACAAGCTCATTGTTGTACAGGCAACAATATTCTTCTATATTTGTAACAGTTGAGCACAGCTGCATCCTTGTCAAGTTCCTGCTGGTAGAGTTTACCGCTGCTTTGACTTTGGAAGTTTTATTACACTGGCATCTCAATGGATGTTGATCCCAACACATACCTTTGTTAACATGTCAACTAAGTTAGAATATGTAGCTCATTAGTTTGCCCATGGCAAACTTGTGGCTTTACACCACTTCACATTAGAGTAGAGACAAAACCCAAATATTGCTAGCAAGCTTTTGCCAGAGGTTGTTGCACCCAGCAAACACCCCGCACACAAAACACTTGACAAGTGTTGGACACTTTTACAATATTAGGATATTTGGTATCATTCAGCAGCTAAAAGCTTACTTAACAGCTCTGGACTAGTTTAGTCACTGTAGGACTCATTTGCAGCCCTAAATATGCCACTTTTGTACATATCTATGATTTAATGATTACTCCCCTCAAGACAAGATCAAATTAGCATTTTACCAATCATTATGTATTAATCCTTAAACTGTTATAGTATTCTCCTGAATGTTGAGAAAATCTCCTTACTTAGTGTTACACTGTATTACTTCTGCAAAGGCATCAATACTGAGCTTCTTTATGAATAATCAATGGTTCTACTATTATCACTACTTCTTAATAAGTTCCTACTATTCAAATCACATCTAAAATTGCAACAGGTTTTGAGCCCCACTTGCCTTAATCTATTATAAATACTACTTCTACTAGCAAGCAGAACAACACAAACATCCTCCCTGTAAGGGAGATTTTTGATGGAAAGAACTACAGATTTTGGAGAATCACAATGCAGATCCACATTGAGGAAAGAAAGCTTTGGACAATCTGACCTCCAACTATATCAAAGGAAGACTTCCCCACAAGGAACTCAGATATAATGATCAAGCAGAGAAAGTTGAAGTCCATGCTTTATTCAGCTCCAAAAGGCACACAAAACAGAAGGGAAAGCAACAAAACCAAAGAAAACCTGGATGCAGTAACTGCTGGAGATAGCCAGGACACTGGGCAAGAGAATGCAAGAAGAAAAAAGTTGAACAAAGCCAAAACCAGAGCAGGCATATCATACAACTACATGTGAGCAGTTAGTTGTAACTGTACAACATAGTGCCAGTAATCAGAGTAATAAGTGGTATATTGACCCTGGAGCATCACAACATGTTTGCAAAATAAAGGAGTGACTCAGAAATACAACCATTCCCACATGTAAGGTTTCTCTGAGATGCAACTCAGCACTGGAAGCTACCATTAGTAGGTTTATACAGCTAAATATCAGTGATATCTTAGTGGCAATAGCAGCAAAACTGACTGATTTACTCTAGGTGCTTGTAAAAGCTAAGAACCAATTCTCAGTCAGTGAGCAACTACCCAAGTACTTGAATTTGCTTCTACTAGGCTAAGCTGCTTAATATTGAGTGAAAACAGACAAAACTTGCTTTGGAAATCAGAGTTCTCAATATATAAATGTACAATGCAAGATCATTGTGCCTGAATATGTCAGCATAGCTGAAACTGATGAAGCTAGCAGGCAGACATGGCATAGGAGGTTAGAACACATTGGGGACAGAAAATTAGCCAGTTGGTCAAAAACCTGCTTGTTTTGGGCCTATATTACACAATTGCAATCAGATTGTGTTTCTGGGAGGGATATTCACATAGCAAACAAGCTAGGCAATGTTTCAGGAGCTCTGGAGGCACTGATACTACAGATATACTGGCTAGTGTGCACTCAGACATATGTGGGCTCATGACAACACTATGCTTTGGAGCCAAGGGGCATTTTATGATTATTATTAATGACAAGACAAGAAATATATGGGTGTACTTCCTCAAGGCAAATGATGAGTCACTAGGGACATTCAAGCACGTCAAGAGCATGGCAATAACACAAACTGGGTGGAAATTAAAGGTAACTTGAAGTGACAATGGAGGAGAATACCACTCTTGAGGAGTTTGCAGAGTACTGCTCAACCACTGGTATATGTCAACAAACCACCGTTGCACAAGCTCCATAGCAAACTGGAGTAGCAGGAAGTGCAATTAGAACAATAGTAGAGATGGGAAGATCTATACTACATGGTGTGGGAATGAACTACAAGTTTTGGGCTGAACCTATTGCTACCTCAGTATGCATCAAGAAAAGATGCCATTCATCAGCGCTACATGATTCTCCACACTCTGAGGCATATGAAGGCAGAAAACCAGAGCTCCAACACCTCAGGATATTTTGCAATGATGTATTTTATCATATCCCTGACACAAAATGCTCAAAGTTGAGGCCAAAGATTAGAAAAGGGATCTTTCTTGTGTAATGTGGAGATACTAAAAGATGCAGAGTGTATGATGGTTAAGCTCAGAAGCTGATCAAAAGCAGGGATGTCACATTTAAGGAGAATTCAGATCAGAAAGCTACTGCAATCCTTGGCCAGCTGCCTGAAGATGCCATCAACACTGATGAAGAATACATGTATACAACTCAGCCAGATACAGAAGAAACTCTACCAGCTCCAGGCTAGAGTAGATTGTTCTAGTTGGGAGATCTACCAGACTAAAAATTGCGCCCAGATACTGTTAGTAGACATCTAATGCTCACAAAGTAGATTACTTTATTCCTTATATTCCAAACCTTAGAATCTGGGACTGGTAATGCAAAGCTCAGATGCTACCATGTGGCAGTAAGCCAGTCAGGAGCAGTGACAGCCACTTACCAGGGCAAACACATGGGAACTGGTAGATTTAGCAAATGGAAAAAGCTAATAGGTTGCATAAAGGTCTACAAGATCAAGATAGCCTCAAATGGTACTGTTGATAAGTACAAGGCAAGATTTGTTGCTAAAGGCTATTCCCAGATTTGGAGATCAGAATCTAAGAAAATATTTGCTGCAGTTACCAAGTTTATCTCCATTAGGACAGTTCTAGCCCAGGCAGCTGTACAAAGTCTAGATCTGCACTAAATGGATGTGAACACAGCCTTTCAAAATGGTGATCTGCAAGAATCTATATGTATGTAGCAACCCAAAGGTTTAACCAAACCAAATGACCCCTGTATGGAGTGCAGACTCAGATAACTGTTTCATGGACCTAAATAGGCATGTAAAGCATGGTAAAACAGGATTGTCACATATGTGGAGGAGATTAGGTTCATTTGCAGCACTGCAGATAAAAGTATAAGTGCAAAATGGCCAAAAAAGGGTGTGATCATCCCAGTTCTTTATGTGGAAGAGATAATAATAGATTATATGACCAGGAGGCTCTTAACCACACAAAATTAGATCTCTACAGCAAGTTTCAGATAAAGGAGCTTGAAATGATGAGCTATTCTTTTGAGATTTAAGTCAAGTTTGACATTTCTACATGTAGAAGTGTGCTGAGTCTAAGTACATCAGGGACATTGGTAGATACTTCAAAATAAAAAATTGTAAGCGTGCAGCAACTCCAAAGACCATAACCCAAATTTGAGCAAATCTCAATCAGTTTTGGATCAAAAAGGTCAAATATGGACCAAACTTTTCCCTATCAATCAATGGTTGGTGGCCTGCTGTTCTTAGTGGTGTCTAAATGTCCAGATAATGTGTTGGTAGCTGGAATGGTCCGTCAATTCATGCAGCATTACACAGCTAATCAAATTACAGAGTTAAACAAATCATCAGATATCTGCAAGGTTTCATTAATATGGTTCTGAAATACTGTGGAGCAACTAATATGCATAGATCTTATGACTTAATTAATATGAAACCACTTGCTAGGCCAGAGTTTGAAAATCTTAGGAAGAAATTAGGATTAAGAAATCCATTAGTTGAGGAGGAGTGCTGAATTATTGGACTATTTAGAACTATTAAGCAGCTAAAATTTACTTGACTATTCTGGACTAGTCTTAGTTACTGTGGGACTCATTTGTAGCCCTGAGTTTGCCACTTTCTTCCAGATCTATGATCTAATGATTATTAACCATAGTTAAGGTCAAATTAGCGCTCTCACCAAACATTAGACTTGTTCCATCATTCCAGCTGATCATAGTGCCCAATAGTGCCATAGCATGCCAGATGGTGCCTGATCATGCCACAGAGTGCCAGATGGTGTTTCTTCACAAGTAAGCAACAGTTTAACTATTATCACTAATTCTTGATATGTCCCTCATATCTAAATCACTACTTTATAGCAACAGACACTTCTCTCCCTTGGACTTCCTCACCACCACATTTGTAGCTTCCAGTGCAGAGTTGTCTCCCAGATAAGCCATTTTTACAGGAATAATAGTTAGCTGCTGAACCATACCTTTATACCACAAATATGCTGTGATACTTGGCAGACAATATATCATTTGTTACCACAGTTACTTGTACTCTCATGTACAGTTACAATTAACTGTTCATCTGTAGCCATATGGATTGCCTGCTCCAGTTTACCCCTATTTTCTCTTGCCCAATATCCTGACTTCATACAGTAGTCATAGAAACCAGGTCTTCTTTGGTACTTTTACTTGTAAGATGGAAAAAGATCAAGGCTGATGCATGATAGTAAGCATTATCAATAACGCTGAGGTACCACATGTGCAGGCATATGATTTATTTTCTGCCATCTGGCTTGACCCACTTACATATGTATGCTGCCACAGAACAGAACAAAGTTGTCAGATTCCCAACCAGACCTCATTACTGATAGCAGCCGAGAAACAGCTGGACAACAGTTTGCTCTGATATGCAGTGCAACAACAGGGCTACATCCAAAAAAAGTCTATTTTGACAGTAAGACAACCTAAAGCTGTAGAACAGACTCATCAGGCTCTCAGTCAAGTATGTAACTGAGAATCTCTGCCTAGTGGTAAGCTGGTCATTACACTCAGGCTGATTAAAATGTAGCCAGCATAAAATTACTGGTAGAAGACCAGCATATGATCTTCAATACATCACCACCCCTGCAGGAGAATTGTAAGGAATGCAATCCATGTTGTGATGTTGTAAGAGACTTAGTGATAGCTGAAGTGTTTGTGTGCACAAGTAGATAATGTGGTTTTCACTTAATGATCTCTTTAAAAAAAATGTAGTGCCCTATGAAAAGTTATTGGGATGATCATATCAATTGGCCATCACAAACTTAAAGTCCTGTGACTAAGAGGTATTAGTGCCATCAGGATACTGTGTAAAGACTATCAAAAAATAATTGCATCCCAGATTTTGCAAGAAACAATCAAAATCTTTCATTGCAACAATACATAAGGTACTTTTGATTGGTTTTCTCCCAAGGCACTTAGCTTTGTTATTGGTTACTTCTTTTCTTGAAGAGATGCAATTTTAGATGGAAATTCAAAGTAGTTGTGATAAACTTTAAATGTAAGTACTTTATGTACTTCCTCATACTGTCATAACATTGGTTGAAGGATCTTCTAGGATCTGAGTAACTTTTGCCAATGGTGTAGAGTTCTTGGAACAGGTAGGTGATCTATGTCCCATCCTTCCACATTTAAAGCTTTTATCATTGGTGGACAAGTTAGCAGTTTTGATGTTATGCTGCTTCTCAGAGAGGTTTCCTGATATATATGACTGCTGGGTCATGCCTTTGCATTCACCAGTAGAATGATAGCATCTTCTGTGAAGCTCAGAGTGCTTGGTAGAGGTTGACTTCTTCTTGGTCACATGACTGGTTTCTTTTCTTGCTGTTACTTGATCTTGAGTGGGGATACCAGAAGTCTGGCAAGCAGCTGCAGTTATGGTGAATGCAAGTCTACATATCTCTGAGATCCTGTCATAAGTACATGCAGGTTTGCAAGCTTTGACTATAGCAATATTGCTCTGTAGTTGGTGTGAAAAGTTCAATGAAAATGAGCTGTAAGCAACAGATTATCATCACCAACTCCAGCAAACCTCATATGTCTATGGAATCAGTCACAGAAGTGTGTCACAGAGTCACCTTTTTGCATTTTAGTTTTCCATAAGTTGTAGCTCAGATATGCTTTCTTAAGAAGATCTTTGAAATGGCTGCAAAAGAGGTGTTGGGCAATCTTCCATGTGCTATTGGAAGGAATGTTCACCTCAGCCCAGTCAGCATCTTGCATGGTGAGACAGAGAGGCAGAAGTCTTGCCCAATTGGTGTTGTGTTCTAGTTGGTGTGCAGCTAAGAGATGGCTAAACTTGTAGAGAAACTCCATAGGATTCTTTATGACATTGGCTTTTTCAGTATAAAGAGGCAAGGATGTTGGTACAACCACCAGCACAGGTCTAGATAGAGATGTAGATCTGGAGCATCCCAAGGCATGACTTCATGGTGGCTGATGCAGAGCAAGGCTTGGTGGATTCTCAATGCTGTTAATTACTATGGTAATATTATCCTGAGCTTCTTTGATAATTCCAATTTCATCTTGGTAATCAGATATAACTTCAAGGAGTTCATCTCTACAATGATTGTCAGATCTTGTCTTGGCAAGCTTTAAGCTCTCAAGTATCAAGGTGTTTCTTTTAAGCATGATGTTTTCAGGTGGCTTGGTCAGTTCTTCCTGATTTTGTTACTCCCAATTGATTTCATATTCTCACCAATGGCTAATAATTTGTCAACTTTGCTGCAATTGCATGCTGACTTCTGGACATTCACTCTGCAGGAAGATGATGTTCTTAGTGTTGGTGTTTGGGTAATAATACAGTGTGTGAGGTATGGAGTTAGTCCCCTGGAACTTACATATTTGACAGCAGTACTGTTCATTGTGCCCGGAAAATTTAGCTATCTTGCTGATGGCTGGGTATCTCCAATGCAGATAATAATATGAGCTTTACATGATGGCCACTTACTGTCATCCTGCTGGAAGGCATACAAAGTTTATCCAGCAATGGCTACAAGTAGCTATCCAGTTTCAATAGTGATTAAGGCCCAAATACCAGTGAAACTGCAATCAGATTTCTGCTCTGATACAATAAGATAGGTGGCAAATTCAGGTTGATGAGAATCACTGGCCAGCAGGATTTGATGGTAGAGTACTTGTTTAATAAGAATCCATCAAGTGCCAAGGCAAAGGCTTGGTCATACATACCTTCAAAGTAGCCTTTGCTTCTTTGCTGTTTATAATGTTTGCACTTGATTGATACTGTGTGTGGTACTTTGTAGATTCACAATATTTGTAGGGCTCCATGAGCTTCTTTAGATGGAGTATTATCAGAAAATATCTAAAGTGTGCACAATGCTTTCCCCCAATGGTGGTGGATTCCTGATAAGTTGGACACCTTGCAATTGTGGAATTTTCCGATGTGTATGCCATGCAACTGTTAGCACAAGCTGCTATCAGGACTGTGTCAGGGTCATATGTTGCCAGCTGCATGATGACTGTCTACTTGTACCATGTACATAATAAGTTGCAACCTGGGATGATTTTGGCAAGATGTTGTAGTAAATCCTCATAACCTCCATTACTGATATTAGTGGAAGTACCCCACTTCTCTGGCAACAACATCACATCATTAATCAGTAGATGAATTACTGGGCTCACTTGACTCCATAAATTATCCATGGCATTTTTTTTCACAGGTGTTGTCTCATTGCAAAATGGGATTTTTCCGGGCTCATGCATGGAACTGTTGTTAGGAGAGATAGGCTCACAATTCATCAGTGAGCCTGCTTCTTCAGAGCTATATCTCTGCATGCCATATTCAGAAGGCTGAGGTGAGCCTAATGGTGTCACTACCTCATCTGACTCAGCTTGCATAAGGTGACAAGTATGGCCAGGTGCTATTGTAGAAGTATCAAGTGGATGGCAAGATATTGTTGGTATAGTAATGACTAGTGAGTAGTCAAGAATGAATTGGGTGGCAAAACACTGGCCATGATCCTTGTAATACTTCCTTTGCTGTCTGCATGCTTCATGGCTGAGAGGCTTGCTACAATAGCCACATGGTCTTTTTTCTCTTCTCTTCCAATGTTGAATCAAAGTAGTCTTGTCCATGGGATAAACAACTTGGCACTCAACAATGTAAGACCAGTGTATTATTTCTTTGTCAATACCCATATGAACTAATGATAGTCTTATAATTGAGACATTGCACCTACTTGAATATAAGATTTAATGATGACCTGCCAGAGTAAGCATTATAAATAAAGTTGTTTACCACAAACACACTTATATGTAACACTATTTCCTGTTTGGTTTAACTCACTTCCATATGTATGCAGCCAAAAAATAGAGCAAAGTGGCCTGGTTCCCTACTAAACCCCATTGCTGACAGCAGCAGAAGAATGGTTGGACAACAGCTTGCTTTGACATTCAGTGCAACAAGCAGGGCTTCAACCAAAAAAAGCCCTGTGGAAAGTGTACCCACTGAGGAGAGTAATATGGACTCCTCAGGCTCTCAGTCAAGCAGGCAATTTGGAATCTCTGCAGAGCCTCAAGCTGGTCATAATGCTGAGGCAGATGAGAAAGTAGCAAATGCAGTACCTTTAGTTGAAGACCAGCAAGTGGCTGTCATAACATCACCACCACCTATATTAGCAAGTATGTTGTCAGCTCATACCAAAGCATTAATGAGGCAATTAGGTGCAGTGGCCAACAGGATTGATGCATTGGCCCAGAAAAATTGGGAAATAGCTCAGAAACAGAATGAGCAGATAAAAGGTGTAGAGCAATCAATATCCCAGGTAGAGAAAGCAGTATCTTTGCTGCAAAGAAGGAACTCAAGTAGCTCAATGTCACAGCCAAGAATTGAGCCATTTCCTGATGTAAAAGTGGGGGAACACCATTCATTCTCTGAAGCACAACAACAGTACCCAAAGATAAAGCCCACAGAAAAGCCTATCACAGCTTGGGAGGGAGAAAAATGTGGTGTTTATACCAAAGCCTAAAAATTAAAAGACATTGAAGATATGTCTAGCTGTTGAGTGCAATGATGAAGAGTGGACTAATATAGAAGAGGCCATCAGAAGTCTATCACACCATCACCTTAAGGCCAGCATACGATGGGACTGTCAGTAGCTCAAGGCCAAGCAGAATGTATTTGACTTGTTCCATGAGCAATATTCTGGATTTAAATGGGCAAACAGACTTTGGGCCAGTATTGTTATGCCAAGAAAGTATCTTAAGAACAGCAGAAACTATCAAAGGCAGAAGAACAAGGGTGCTATGGCTAAAAACCAGCAGCTTCCTCAAGAGCCTGTTACAAGCAGGGCCAAAGGCTCTAGACAAGCATCAAAGATATGTCAGGTAGCTGGAAGTGTGCCAACAAGGGACAAGCAGGCAGACACAGATGCACCAGCACAATATTTATCAAGGAAAGTGTGTAGTACTACTCAAGAAGCAACCAGTCAAAGCAGCAGTGAAGGACCTGGCAGTGATAAAAACTGGCTGCTTTTACAGAAGCCTGGCACAACTATGGCTGAGAGCTCAAAACTGTTGTAAGAGTCTTGGAGATATTGGAAGTGATTGGGAGAACAAGTAGATTATGTGGTTTTCACTTAATGTTTATTGAATGTAAAAGTAGTATTTATACTTTTACCTGGTCTTGGCATTACAAACATGTAGAATAGGTTAAGGAAGGTCCCAAGAACATGTGTGCAGAGTTTGGGGCTGTTTGGACAACTTTGAGAATTTTCATGTTCTGGGTACCTGGTATTTTGGTGAAAATATTCTAAGTAAATCCCGACAAGGAATTTGGTCAGTATTCTCTAGGATTTGAAGGTGATGATCTAAGTGACTAAGTTAGGTGAATATTTAGGTGGAAATACAAATTTTTACAACACTCCCACTCAGCTAAATGTTCATACTGACTAGTCCTAATTTTGACCTAAGATATTCAAACTTGTCTCTAGCTAATGGTTTGGTAAATATGTCTGCAATCATTTCATCTATAGGACAGTAAACTAAGCTAACTAGGTTATTCTCTATAGCTTCTTGTATGAAATGATGTCTAATATCTATGTGCTTGGTTCTAGCATGAAAAGTTGGATTTCTACCTAATTGTATACATCCTTGATTATCTTGAAATAAAGTAATAGGTGTTTTTTGACATAGGCCTAAATCTGTAAACAGCTTTCTTAACCACATTGCTTCTTTTGTAGCTTCACAGGCTGCCATATACTCTGCCTCTGTAGTAGAAAGTGCTACGGTTGGTTGCTTTCTTGAATTCCATGAAATGGCTCTTTTACAGTAACGAAAGGTGTATCCTGTGGTGGATCTTCTGTCTTCTAAATTTTGTCCCCAATCAGCATCAGAGTATCCCATAAGATCTTGTTCTGAATCCTTATAAGTGTATCTTAAGCAGATATCAGCAGTTCCTTTTAGGTATATAAAAATCCGCTTAACTGCTGCAATATGATCAGATCCATAATTCTGATTATGTTGGCTGACAACTCCCACTGAATATGAGATATCTGGACGTGTTCCAAGCATGATATACATCAGACTGCTGACCATAGATTGATAAGGAAAGTCAGGGCTTTCAGATGGCACCAAGCTCTCTTGATTTGGTTGAGTTTTGACCAAGTTAAGGTTTGTCTCCATTGGGGTGGCTGCTGGCTTACAGTCTTCCATTTTGTACCTCTTTAGTATATCTTGAATATACTTGGATTGGCTTAGGGTAATAGTCTGGGTACTTCTGTCTATGAAGAACTTAATCCCTAAGTAGTAACTAAGTTCTCCTAAATCAGACATCTTGAACTCCTTAGATAGGCTGGATTTAGTTTCTTCCAATGTTTCTAGGTTATTGGCGGCTATAATAAGATCATCCACATATAGAGCTAATAGAACTGGATTTGCTCTATCTGGCTTATAGTATATACTATAGTCAGCATTACTCCTTTTGAAACTCAAAGATTCCAAATAAGAATCTATCTTGCAATTCCAGGCTGTTGGTGATTGTTTGAGACCATATAGTGACTTTTTAAGCTTGCAGACCAAATGGGGGTTATCTTGGTCAACAAACCCATCAGGCTGGTCCATATACACGTCCTCATCAAGTTCTCCATTCAAAAATGCAGCTTTTACATCCATTTGATGAATAAAAAACTTATATTTGGCTGCAATAGCCAATATTAATCTGATGGAATTGAACTTGGCTACCGGTGCAAAGGTCTCAGTATAGTCAAGTCCTTTTGTTTGAGAGTATCCTTTGGCTACAAGTCTTGCTTTGTATCTTTCAATTGTACCATCAGCCTTGTATTTTGTCTTGAAGACCCATCTGCATCCAATTGATTTTTGGTGGATTGGTAATTTGACTAAGTCCCAAGTTTGATTTTCCATCAGTGCCTGATATTCCTCAGTCATTGCAGATCTCCAAAACTTTGTCTGAGGGCTATTTAGGGCCTCTTTTACAGTCTGGGGTTCATCAATATGGACTGAATAGGCATAGGCTAAGTTTGTACCCTCATTAATATAGTAATTTGGGCTATTTCTTGTCTGATTTGATCTCCGGGCATTTGATACTGGAATGATCACTTCTGGGATATTCCTGGGCACTGATTCCGGCTGAACCACAGCTGTAGAGTCCTCTGGAGTGAAAAAACTTTCATTGTTTTGCTCTGATTCAATCCTGACAATTGGTGGACTTGAGATCAAGTTTTTGTCATCATCTGATGTCATTTTTTGTGAAAATTTTGAATTTTCATCAAACAACACATCCCTGGACTTGATCAGCTTCTTTGCTTTGGTATTGTAGAGTCTGTATGCCTTACTCTCATTGCAGTAGCTCATAACCTGTTGTGAGAGTCTTGGAGATATTGGAAGTGATTGGGAGAACAAGTAGATTTTGTGGTTTTCACTTAATGATTTACTGAATGTAAACGTAGTATTTATACTTTTGCATGGTCCTGGCATTACAAGCACGTAGAATAGGTTAAGGAAGGTCCCAAGAACATGTGTGCAAAGTTTGGGGCTGTTTGGACAACTTTGAGAATTTTCATGTTCTGGGTACCTGGCATTTTGGTGAAAATATTTTAAGTAAATCCCAACAAGGAATTTGGTCAGTATTCTCTAGGATTTGAAGGTGATGATCTAAGTGACTAAGTTAGGTGAATATTTAGGTGGAAATACAAATTTTTACAACAAAAACAAGCGGAAAAGAAACATCAGGCTGCCAGAAGAGTGCTAGTAAGGGACAAGCAGGCCAAAAAGATGCATCAGAGCAGAATTTGTCCAGGAGAAAATGTAGTTCCTTACAAGAAGCACTCAGACAAAGTAGCAGTGAGTGACCTGGTAGTGATAAAGGAAAATTTAAAGGTAAAAATGTCTACCCAAGCCTGAGACAGGGAGGCATGCAAAAAAAACTGCAGTTCTTGCCAATTAATGCCGCAAGTCAGGAACAGACTGAATCCCATCATAGCCAAGAAGAATTACCAACAAGAAAACAGCTGTTTTCACAAGGGCTGGAAGCGCAGCCAGTTGAGCTACACTCCAGCAAGGCAGATAAGTTTGCTGAAAAAGGCAATTTGTCTATTGCAGCCTCCATATCCTTCATTGTTGATGGTGTGGAGATCCCACTAACAGACAAGGCTACAACTTCAAGACCTTGAAAGACTATCACAATGCCTTCAGTGGAGTTTTGGAACATTGACGGGCACACTAAGAGGTTACACACTTCTTCAAGAGCAGTGCTCAAGAAAACACACTGGAATATTGCAAGGACTTATTGCAAAGACTGGCAGATGAGGTGCTAGACCTTGCAGTGCTGGCTGAAGACCAGGGCATGTGTGAACCAGTGAATGAATAGTGGCATAATGCTGTAGGGTTCCTCCCAAAGTCATGGAAACAGAGCATTACAGCAGAAATACTTATTGACTGGTGGATTTCAATAGATTTACCTGGTGAGTGTGGGGTTGGGCTTAATGTCGGAATAGGGTTTAGAGACTTGCATAGGTCAATACAGTTGGCTATTAAGGTGCAACTGAAGTTTCAATGGAATAAATTATTTTGTATGCATGAAATGTAAGAAAAACAGTTGAGTTGGGAAGTAGGAGTGTGAAAAAAAGGCAATAGCCAATCAATCCACACAAATGTAGGAGGTGATGGAGTGTCTGCAATCAGAAAGTGAGAAAATTGGCAGAGAACTGATTAAATGCCATTTTTGTATTGTTGTGATGAAGTATTTTGACCAAGTTTTTTGTGAAATCTGGGATACTATTATTTCTTGACAGTCTTTGCATAGTGTCCTGATGGGATTAATACCTCTTAGTCACAGAACTTTAAGTTTGTGACAGCCTTTTGATGGGATCATCACAATAATTTCTCATAGGAAGTAATTTGCTCAGTATTCTCTAGGATTTGAAGGTAATAATCTAAGTGACTAAGTTAGGAGAGTATTTAGGTGGAATTAAGATTTTATAGCAGTAATGAGGCCATCAAAACATCATCACATTTCTTGCCATATAAGGCAATTGGATGTGCTGACCAGTTAGATTTGCTCAAATAGCTGTAAAGTGCATCAAGACTGTCACAATGCCATACAACTCTTGTCAAAAAACCACCTAAACACTGTCATGTTCTTTAAGTTAAATTGGCAGTAAAATTAGCAAAATCTGTTGTGACCCTGTTATAAGATTGTGCAGAAGGTCATTGATTCCAAGCTGCTGGTATTATTGTGGTCTCTCAGCAGGATTCAGATGGCCGATCCAGATTAGATCTACCTGCAGGACCAAATATGGTCAACCAGATTAAGAGATATTGGTGCTATCTTCAAGCCCAGAATTCCCTTACCAATCTATGGTCAACAGTCTGATGTATAGCATACATGGAACATGTCCAGATATCTCATATTTGGTGGAAGTTTTCAGCTAGCATAATTAGAACTCTAGATCTGATCATATTGTAGCAGTCAAGCAGATTCTTAGTTACCTAAAAGTAACTACTGATACCTGCTTAAGGTACACCTGTTAGGATTCAGAACAGGAACCTGCTGGATACTCTGATGCTGACTGGGGATAATATTTAGAAGACAGAGGATACACCACAGGATACACCTTTCATTACTGTATAGGGGTAATATCTTTGAATTCAAGAAAGCTTCTAACCATAGCACTTTCCACCATAGAGGCAGAATATGTGGCAGCATGCAAAGTTTAAAACAAAGCAATGTGGCTAAGAACACTTCTTAAGGATTTAGACTTAGGTCAAAAGCATTTAATGTTTTATTTTGAGATAACCAAATATGTACACAATAATGGAGAAGCCCACCTTCTCATGCTAGAACTAAGCACATAGATATTAGACATCATTTCATATGTGAAGCTATAGAGAATAACTTGGTTAACTTAGTGTCCCATCCTACAGATGAGTTAATTGCAGATATACTTACCAAACCATTGGCTAGAGACAAATTTGAATAACTTGGGTCACAATTGCAACTAGTCAGTATGAGAAATTAGTTGAGTGGGAGTGTTGCAAAGATTTGTAATTGCACCTAAATATTCACCTAACTTAGTTACATAGATCATTATCTACAAATCCTAGAGAATACCAACCAAATTCCTTGCTGGGATTTACTTCAAATATTTTCACTAAAATATCAGGTACTCAAGGCTGTTGTAAAAATTCGTATTTCCACCTAAATATTCACCTAACTTAGTCACTTAGATCATCACCTTCAAATCCTAGAGAATACTGACCAAATTCCTTGTTGGGATTTACTTAGAATATTTTCACCAAAATACCAGGTACCCAGAACATGAAAATTCTCATAGTTGTCCAAACAGCCCCAAACTTTGCACACATGTTCTTGGGACCTTCCTTAACCTATTCTACGTGCTTGTAATGCCAGGACCAGGTAAAAGTATAAATACTACTTTTACATTCAATAAATCATTAAGTGAAAACCACATAATCTACTTGTTCTCCAAATCACTTCCAATATCCCCAAGGCTCTTACAACAGGTTATGAGCCCCAAGCTGTCACTCTCTGCAATGTCTACTACTGCTATTACTGGAATTTTTCCCTCTGCTAAAAAGTTGGATGGCTCTAACTACAAGTGTGGAAGGTGAAGATGAAGATGCTGCTACAAGAAAGAGGCCTTTGGGATATTGTCATGGGAGAAGAATGCCCTCCTAAAAACGTGGGAGAGGAAGCCTTAAAGTACCAGAAGAAAGAACAAAGTGCCTTTAACTGCATTTGCCTTAATGTCAAGGACAAATTGCTAATTCAATGCTCAAGAGCAAAAACAGCAAAGAATGCCTGGAAGGCATTAGAAGACACCTACCAGTCATGTTCAGCTGCCAAGAAAATGTATCTGAGAAGAAAATTCTTTACTACAAAGATGCTGCCAGGAGAAGAAATGAAAAATCTAATTAACAGAATTACCCTGCTGGTAGATGAGACGGAATCTGTGGGCGTACCAACTACTGATGAGGATGTGATAGTTACCATCCTGAATAGCCTGACAGACAAGTTTCAGGGCCTTGTATCAGCCCTAGAGTTCAGAACTGAAGATTTGACCTTAAATTACGTATATGGAAGGCTCCTGGATGAAGAATTAAGAAAATCAAGCACCAATAAGAAGGAAGAAGAAAATGCTTTAATAAGCAATGATAACCAACAAAGGAGGTACCCAAGACCCTACAAAAGTGACAGCAACCTATTTTGCAACTACTGCAAAAGGAAAGGACACACATCAGACCGGTGTTTCAAAAAGAGAGATTATCAGCAAAAGAAGCCTGAATATGGAAATGCTGCAACAACTGAAGATAGACTATTCATATCTGCACTAAATATGACCACAAACAAGGATTCTCAGACGTGGTATATTGACTCTGGAGCTTCTCAACACTTTACACACCAAAAAGAACTTTTTACCCAATATCAAGAAATTCCAATTAAGAAGGTTTTCATGGGTGACAATAGAACACTTGATGCAGTGGGAGAAGGAACTATCCAAGTAAACCTTAGAAGCAGTGAAGGAAGCCATACACTGACCTTCAAAGAAGTACTCTATGTACCAGAAATAGCCAAGAACCTACTCTCTGTAAGCAAGGCCACAGCAGAATGACTCAGTTTCAGTTTTGACAATTCTGGATGCAGGATCACTGATCAAAATGGTGCCCATATTGCTTCAGGCATCAGAGATCAGAATCTATACAAGTTGACTTATAATCCATCATATTTGGAAGCCAATATAAGTAACTTAAATGAAGAAACACCAATGCTTTGGCACAGGAGATTTGGACACATCAATTTTGATTATTTGCGTAAAATGATCAAAGATCAGCTAATTTCTGGAGTGAAAATTGATCCCCCAGCTAATTTGGAGCACTGCGAAGCCTGCATATATGGGAAACAAGCCAGATAACCGTTCAAGAGCTCTGGGTTAATCAAAACTAAGAAAAAATTAGATCTAATTCACTCAGATCTGTGTGGACCTATGCAAAATTTTTCCTTAGGCAGGATCACGTATTTAATCACTTTTATTGATGATTATACAAGATACACATGGGTCTACTTCATGGAGAGAAAGGAAGAAGCTCTGTCTAAGTTCAAGGAGTTTAAAGCCATGGTGGAGAGAGAAACTGGTGAAAAAATCAAGAAAATATGCTCTGACAATGGTGGAGAATATACCTCCAAACTCTTCATCCACTTCTGCAAAATTCATGGGATAAAGCAAGAGACTACTGTACCATACTCCCCACAGCAAAATGGAGTAGCAGAACAAGCTAACAAATCAATAATTGATATGGCAAGATCTATGATCCATGATCAAAAATTATCCTATGATTTTTGGGCGGAATCAGTTGCCACTGCTGTATATCTTAAAAATAGGAGTTATAACAGAATACTTTGTGATTCTACTCCATTTGAAGCATGGTATGGATATAGACCAAGTGCAGAACATCTAAGAATATTTGGGTGTACAGCATATGCCAAAAAACTGGCTGGAAATCAGTCAAAATTTGAGCCAAAAAGTGTAAAATGCATATTTTTGGGCTACTGCAATGAGAGTAAGGCATACAGACTCTACAATACCAAAGCAAAGAAGCTGATCAAGTCCAGGGATGTGTTGTTTGATGAAAATTCTAAATTTTCACAAAAAATGACATCAGATGATGACAAAAATTTGATCTCAAGTCCACCAATTGTCAGGATTGAATCAGAGCAAAACAATGAAAATTTCTTCACTCCAGAGGACTCTACAGCTGTGGTTCAGCCAGAATCAGTGCCCAGGAATATCCCAGAAGTGATCATTCCAGTATCAAATGCCCGGAGATCAAATCAGACAAGAAATAGCCCAAATTACTATATTAATGAGGGTACAAACTTAGCCTATGCCTATTCAGTCCATATTGATGAATCCCAGACTGTAAAAGAGGCCCTAAATAGCCCTCAGACAAAGTTTTGGAGATCTGCAATGACTGAGGAATATCAGGCACTGATGGAAAATCAAACTTGGGACTTAGTCAAATTACCAATCCACCAAAAATCAATTGGATGCAGATGGGTCTTCAAGATAAAATACAAGGCTGATGGTACAATTGAAAGACACAAAGCAAGACTTGTAGCCAAAGGATACTCTCAAACAAAAGGACTTGACTATACTGAGACCTTTGCACTGGTAGCCAAGTTTAACTCCATCAAATTAATATTGGCTATTGTGCCAAATATAAGTTTTTTATTCATCAAATGGATGTAAAAACTGCATTTTTGAATGGAGAACTTAATGAGGATGTGTATATGGACCAGCCTGATGGGTATGTTGACCAAGATAACCCCCATTTGGTCTGCAAGTTTAAAAAGTCACTATATGGTCTCAAACAATCACCAACAGCCTGGAATTGCAAGATAGATTCTTATTTGGAATCTTTGAGTTTCAAAAGAAGTTATGCTGACTATAGTATATACTATAAGCCAGATAGAGCAAATCCAGTTCTATTAGCTCTATATGTGGATGATCTTATTATAGCCGCCAATAACCTAGAAACATTGGAAGAGACTAAATCCAGCCTATCTAAGGAATTCAAGGTGTCCGATCTAGGAGAACTTAGTTACCACTTAGGGATTAAGTTCTCCATAGACAGAAGTACCCAGATTATTACCCTAAGCCAATCCAAGTATATTCAAGATATACTAAAGAAGTACAAAATGGAAGACTGTAAACCAGCAGCCACCCCAATGGAGACAAACCTTAACTTGGTCAAAACTCAACCAAATCAAGAGAGCTTGGTGCCATCTGAAAGCCCTGACTTTCCTTATCAATCTATGGTCAGCAGTCTGATGTATATCATGCTTGGAACACGTCCAGATATCTCATATTCAGTGGGAGTTGTCAGCCAACATGATCAGAATTTTGGATCTGATCATATTGCAGCAGTTAAGCGGATTTTTAGATACCTAAAAGGAACTGCTGATATCTGCTTAAGATACACTTATAAGGATTCAGAACAGGATCTTGTGGGTTACTCTGATGCTGATTGGGGACAAAATTTGGAAGACAGAAGATCCACCACAGGATACACCTTTCTTTACTGTAAAGGAGCAATTTCATGGAATTCAAGAAAGCAACCAACCGTAGCACTTTCCACCACAGAGGCAGAGTATATGGCAGCCTGTGAAGCTACAAAAGAAGCAATGTGGTTAAGAAAGCTGTTTACAGATTTAGGCCTATGTCAAAAAACGCCTATTACTTTATTTCAAGATAATCAAGGATGTATACAATTAGGTAGAAATCCAACTTTTCATGCTAGAACCAAGCACATAGATATTAGATATCATTTCATACGTGAAGCTATAGAGAATAACTTAGTTAGCTTAGTTTACTGTCCTACAGATGAAATGATTGCAGACATATTTACCAAACCTTTAGCTAGAGACAAGTTTGAATATCTTAGGTCAAAATTAGGACTAGTCAGTATGAACATTTAGCTGAGTGGGAGTGTTGTAAAAATTTGTATTTCCACCTAAATATTCACCTAACTTAGTCACTTAGATCATCACCTTCAAATCCTAGAGAATACTGACCAAATTCCTTGTTGGGATTTACTTAAAATATTTTCACCAAAATGCCAGGTACCCAGAACATGAAAATTCTCAAAGTTGTCCAAACAGCCCCAAACTTTGCACACATGCTCTTGGGACCTTCCTTAACCTATTCTATGTGTTTGTAATGCCAAGACCAGGTAAAAGTATAATTATTACTTTTACATTCAATAAATCATTAAGTGAAAACCACATAATCTACTTGTTCTCCAAATCACTTCCAATATCTCCAAGACTCTTACAACAAAGGCATGATACTCTCAATGCTGTCCAAACAGTCCCAAAGTTTGCATATGTGTTATTGAGGCCTTCCTAAGCCTATTCTACAAGATTGCTATGCCAAGAACATGTAACAGTATAAATACTACTTTTACATTCAATAAATCAAGTCAAAACCATATAATCTACTTGTTCTCCAAATCATTTACAAAATCTCAAAGGCTCTGGCAACACTAAAGGACTCTTTCCTTTGGCAGCATGTTCATCTTTTCTTTCCAGACTTGGTAGTTGGATCCTCAAGCAGTTCAGCACAGGTAAAATTTCAGTGATAGCAATAGTAGACATTCCAGAGCAAGCCAGTTTAGGGCTCATAGCCTGTTGCACAAATTTTGGAGATATTGGAAGCGATTAGTAAAACAAGTAGATTATGTGGTTTTCACTTAATGATATTTAAAATGTAAAGATGGTGCTATATTTTACATGGTCTTGGCAAAGCAAATGCATAGAATATGTTCAGGAAGGTCTCAAGAGCATGTGTGCAAGGTTTGGGGGTACTTGGAAATCTTTGAGAAATCTCATTTTCTGGGTACCTGATGTTTTGGTGAAAATATTCAAAGTAAACACAACAAGGAATTTGGCTAGAATTCTCTAAAATTTGTAGGTAATAATCTAAGTGGCCAAGTCAGGTGAATATTTAGGTGCAATTACAAATTTTCACAACAAATGCTTGCTGGGCCAGACTTCACCAGGAAAATATGTCTGCTTGCCTGCCAAGTGGCTAGTTCCTGCAATATGGAGGATTGTAAGTTTAGAGAAACTTGGAATTCTGCTGGCCTTTTTTTAACTTTCGTTCTTAGGGCAAGTATTCAGTCAACAATCACATATAGGACCGGTGGCTTTGGGTTCAAGCTGGAAATCTGGTAGCACTGAGACTTGGAGAGATATCAGTGACAATTAAAGTTGCAGCGAGTGTCCAGAAGGGGACTTATTATATCAACCAAGGAGAGATTGCAATATATATATATATATAGTTAGCCATATGGCAGAGTAGTACTCTTTTGGACAATTCTCCTCAATTGATGGAGGTATCAAGCACCAGCTGACCATTAAATAAGTGTAGTATACGTACGTTTCTCTCCCCAAAGACGGTATCAGCAAGATATCAGCAGCTATTTTAACTAAACGAGTGTGAAAAATTTAATCAGCGTGGAACCAATCTTTGCCATAAACATACGTATTCCCAATTTTACTGAATTAATTTGGGCCTCACATCTTGAAATTGATCAGACCTGTGGAGATAGTGAAGGATTGAAGCTAATGTAATTGTCGAAATTACATCATACGCTTCTTACAACGCTTCCTATACATGGCTCATGGCTCAATCCATCAATCCTGCCTGACTATCTGCGACCGGTGAACAAGTGCGATCCTGATCACGTTCGCATTCTGACAAGCATGTACATTTCCAAGTCGGTCACCATTGAGCTCTGTTGCGGCGATAGTGACCACGCTTAGAGCAAAAGGGTTATTTACTGAAGCAACCATAGGAACGTCAACTCAAACCCCCAACGTGACCAACATCCTTGAGTAACCTGTTTCGTTCACACCAGGCAAAAGAACAATCGAGCCGACGCCTTCGAATTTCTAACCTTCTTTTCCTCCCAAACTCGGCCGCATGAAATCTTACGTAGAGGTTAGTGGGTACTGGAAATTCTCCGATGTTCTCAGTGAACGGGGATACCGGTTCAAATCAGGATCTCATTCCGCGAAGTCCATCTTTCGTTTAATGGTCTACAGCTCGTATTCCATTCCATGGAAATGAAACGTAATGAATGTGCATATGCTGGAGTCTCCAGGACTAATCATTGCCTGATGCAGCAATGCTAGGGCTCGTGAAATACCTGTTCATCTGAACTGCCCCGAAATATTGCCATCTACGAACGTCATGAATCTGATGTACTACAAAGTATTTTCCGAGTCGAGAGAGCCAATTCAAATCGGCGTAGTATATGCTGAGCCAAGATACGCTAAGCGGCATTTTCCAAAATCATCCGTCATTTGCTCGTAAAGACGATCATTAGGGGGAAATCGGAATGTGCTCCAAAGTAACATTGGTGAGGAACTGGACCTGATATAGCACTGTATTCTATCCAATCTAGAACCCAAGCTTAAGGCTACTTCCAATAATGTATTGACCGTGAATAATGAATTCAGCTGTGCCGAGTTATAAATAGCATACAAAGGGCATTGCCCATAAATCTGCACACAAGCCCGGCAATCCTGAGAAACCTCGCCGTGTTCGAGCATATTCAGGATGCTGTACAACACAATAGCGCTCATGCCCTTGGATATCCGCCTCAACAGATTTATAAAAACGGACTGTGGTCATATTAAACCGTGACCGGTCATACAATGTCTGAAATCATTGGTGGGGGGATTTCTCTAGATGCTACGAACAGGCAAAAGTAATACATGAGACGGGGCACCTGGATCCTGTTCTACTCAATGGTTACTCAGGAATCGCGCGGATTTCCGAAACAAACGGATCCATTTAGCATCCCTTGGGGCCAGGGAGCTCGAAACGACGATGGATTCGGTCGAGGATTTCCAGGAAATCCGGCTCGTCGGAACTGGTTATATGTCCATGCCGGATCATAAAGTCAATGATCACCAAAGCACAATTGGGCTTGAACTCACCCGCCCCGATGTGTTGACGCACCTACCGCGCACATAAGTATGATTACTTGTGGAGTGGGAATGATAGTGGACATCGTAGCGGGTTACCTCTGCCAAATCCCATAGGTAGAAGCAGTCCACCTCACCATCGTTAGGTTTCGGGACGAAATCCTGGGGCAACTCCAGGTCGTAAACGTATCTTCAGACAGTTGAGATTACTTTTCGTGAACAAACAAGGAAAACAGCACGCTATACTTACTGCGTTTCGGGTGCCAATCCACGTTCGGTTAGATCGAAGTAGGTAATAGCGCCTGCGGCTTTTATCTAAATGGATGCATAACAAACAGTGCTTAGTGACTGAAGACACCACTAGGAATGCAACATAGACGTGATTACGTTGACGGTGATGTCCGAGGGTATATTTGCCTCCTCATCACACTCTCTAACAATAGTTTCGTCCGGGCTTTGACCGTAGCTAACTCCGCCAGCTACCTGATATCATATGAAGTTTAGTAGAGTCGAATGGCCGAGCCGAATCCCCCCCCCGAACTTACTATGTTATCCAAGAGACCCGGCCAGGTAGGTTTTTTCAAGCTTCTGCGGCCTATCCACATTTTCAAACCAGTCTCGGTACGTACATAGCCATTAAGATGAGCGCCGAAGGTACGGAAGCCAAAAATTGAGGCCCCCGCACGCTCAACACGGAAAGCAATGTTACCCGGCTGCTTGGAATCGCCGTACACTGGATAGAATTCATTCCTCCAACCTGTCGATAAAATAACAGGGCCATTTAAGAATAATTACCTGAAAAACGAGGGGACTGAGCAATACCAGTCAAACAGGAGAAAACCCCCTTTTCCTTCCAATACTTCAGCAGATCCATAATCACCTCCGAACGCGCTTCGAACGTCTTTACTTCAGGGTGGAAAGTTACGAATTGCTTGCTAACCCGGAAAGATCTTTCACAAACTGTAGCGATATACTTTTCCATCTCTAACAAAGCGACCTCATCCACATAGCCGATCGTCACCTCATTGACCAAAAAGCGAGCAATTTTCTGCTGAGAAAAATACTCAGTTTCATTGTAGGGTACTTTGTCGCAGCTCTCAACGATCGAAAGTAAGGATACTGTGGACATGTTTACTGCCGTATCTACCAGGCCGTAGCACCACTGGGTGTGCTTTATGCATCGAAATCGCCCATCAAAATTTGATATTTCGAGTGATTCATGTGGTAAGGGAGCCGTTGATCTTGGATCGCTGGCTTTGAGATCAGCATTTTTAGAGTGGTTGGTCCATTGAAAAATTGAATACTTCAGAGCGCTAGCAAGATTATGGTTCGATGAAAGGTGCATTGCTTCGTCCCAATCCTACCTAATCAGCCTTGTGATTCTCGTGCCATGTACAGTAGGCCATCAGTAGCACCCCAACACCAGGGCTGCAAATGTATTCGGGCAATCCTGGAGGTCCAAGTGGTTGCAAGGCGAGGCTTATGATATGTGATAGACCGCATTTTGAGGAAACTCGCAGGGCCTTCATCGCTGTGTAGACTACAATCGAAATGTTTGCATAGTGCACACATGTATACCGCTCTGCTAGTGGCATTTGGTACCCATACATTCATGGACCTGACCTCATTGACTTTCCTGAGCGGGGTGGAAGGGGAGCAAGCGCTATGGGTTGGATCTGGGACCTTAATGCTAATTTCTCAAGCAATCGGAAGTAAGAGCAGGGATTCTTCTGAGGGTTATGTAATCCCACCGATTTAGTAACATCCCAGACATGCCTCCAGAATCCTTGTTTGTCGTACTGGCTTCGCAACATTAAAATAGCTCTGGCAGTTGACACTCCCCAACAAAGCTCTTGGCGTTGGCCAGAGGTACAAGATGTATGCTGTGGTAATATTTATTGAGTGTGACGGAGAATTACCACCACTGCTCCAAGCGAGGTCCGTTTTTAGGCAATATTGAAAACCACCTGATTCCATACATGGCAACCGATTTCTGAAGCAACAGACCACTACGGCTTGCCAATAGGAGAGTTGCGTACATTAAAGGGTGGAGCGAATCCTACGATACTTTATAGACATTGCAGCATTACCAACCTTTTTGGGAGCGGTGAGTAGATTGAACATGTTGTATTACGAAATTGCCTCCTAATCCCTTCCCAATTAGCCGATATGGCATTCGAGCCACCTTATATCCCTTCCCATTGGGGATCACTGCACTACTGCTTAGGTCTGTTGTTGCATTCTAGGAGCATATTGGAGTAGCTTTACCATTAAATGGTTTTGGGCACAATATGCATCAGCCTTATACTTAAATCATTTTAAATATCCGATGTATTAAAAGTGGTGGTTTGACCAGTTTGCCGTATCAGACAGCATATGATAGGCTTGGCCAAGAGCTTCTCCTATTGCCTTATCAAATGCCAAGGATACATATGGATTAATTCACTATCATCGGCATATCAGATACAGCGCTACACAATAAGTTTGCTCGTTACTGGGACTGGAATATCGTTTTGGGTTCATTGCCATAGGTAATACTTGAGTGGGACATAGAGAAAGCCAGTTGTATACTTGCTAGGTCAAACCTAGTTCTAGGTCAGATATGTGCAGACTTCCCTGCACCCTCCATGCCCCGAAGTAAGATTGGAAGGAAGCCCATGCCAAACTGCTTCCACGGATGTTCCAATCAGACGTAGGAAAATCCGGGCTTGCTGCCAATGGCTGAAATACGAATGGGGAGGTTTTGCCAAAAGCGGAACTTGAAAATAACCTTCTTACCAGGAAAGCCTTCAGGGCAATATGACATGCATATCAATAAATGCTATATATCCATGAATCTTAATACTACCACAGCTCATTTATCTAATACGGAAGCACTACCCAATTCGCCGTAATTACGGACGGAGTGCGAAGCATCGGCCAACTGATTGATGAGATGAACGGGTGGGCACTGAGCTTTAAGAGAAGTCACCTCATGAGCAGAAGGCCCACACACAACTCCATGGTTTAAACATCATCAAGTGGCTAGCCTGGTGCAAAACCCAGGTGTAACAGTGTTCGCTCTGGGTGGAAATTGGAACAGCTGGATTCAGAATCCTAGGAAACCAGATCGGCCTTCTTTTCAGGATCTCTATCCAGTATTAGTCAATTCTGGGATATTGGAGATTCCTACAAATCCAGGCTGGCTGCATTGAAAGCACTACAGCATTTCGGTACACCAGCTTCCCCTCCCGTCCGTGGGTCCCAAGCCTACAGTGGTACCCATTTGTAGAGTGTATTGGGTTGTCTTACTGGAGGCATCCGGTCTGTGTTGTTGCAAAATTCGTACGGTTAGCATACGCCCGGTTCCAGGCTTGATACCTGACATATTGGAGTCGATGAATTGTTGCCTACACTCCTTGGCATAGCCATCTAACGGTTTCAGGACTATGGGGTAACTACATATATCTCAGATGTTTGTGTTTTGGAGATTCTTTTGTTTCCGATTCAACAGAAGCCACTTCGAAAACTGAGATTCCTGAACACCTGCTAATACAGAGTTGCTTAGATGCATTTTTCTATAATGTAGCACCATATAGTACGTATGTGGACATGAGCTTACTCCCTCGATGTGGCCGTTGGCACTTACATCGCAGATAGGAGGCCGCCCTAGCCAAACCCTAAGTGACTGGAGGGTCGAGTCATAGCAAGTAGATGCACCCCATTGATTGCATAGGCATTCGCCCTGCTTTGCCTGACACTCGACCCTTGACAATCAAAACTGTATTCCTAATACGGCATCCCTTCCTAGACCAAAGACAGACCACACTGTTGCGTTCCAGATATGTACGTCATGTAAGCTCATGGTGCATACTACCTTAAATCCTCATCCAGGCATGGTAGGTGATCTCCTTCCACCCAAAGTGATGTAGTAGCTGATGCTAAGGCCCAGCTAATACTTGTGCAGCCTAGTCAAGAGGTGAAAGCATCGTCACAGCTGCCCTTGGCTCCTATATTTGATCTCATTCGGCGGATTGAGCCTATTCGTACCATGATGCTGGGGGCTTCCCCCTTTTCTCACGCAAAAGGTCCAACATTGGCCATCTAGGAAGAGCACATTAGCTTTGCGACTCATCTTTAGCTACACATGTTGGACCACTGGGGCCGAACACGATCAGTGAATTACATTGAAGCATAGTAACTCCTCGATGTGAAGAGCCAAGGATATACTCGATAGAGGCAATTTAACCATCTATGTATCAAAACAAACTCCGTAACTTACCTTTGGGGACACCTGCCTACGTGAGAGCCGAATGATATCAAGTGGATTATCCAGAGAAACATGGTCGATGTCGTATAGTGAGCCAGGATCAGTATACGGAGACAATGGAGCACTGATTATCTGTACACCCAATTATCTCTGGCGAGCCACACATATAGTGGGAACAACCTCAATCCCTGTTCAAAAAAGGCCAAAACTTGCTGCAACTTAAATTTGATTGAGTACAGCTAATTGAATTGGACGGTAAGGATGTCGAGCCAAGGGAGATGGAGCCGGGCAGTAAGCTCGGAGATACGATCTTGAAGCGAGCCCTATATTTGCAAGGAGGCTATACATATCTCAAGCCGGACTGCTTCATCAGTGCTGCTGCGTCTGAGCACCTCTACTAATTGGGGCAGAGCACCGTTGCACGGTCGTCGTCCTCCGCGTTGATAGTGGTGCTGCAGGATGAGAGGCCTAGGAGACCCGCGTGGGTGGGTTGTATTGTGCTGAGGGACTCGGCGTAGCAAATCGGCCAATTGTCCTCCTCACCATTCACCGTTGACCATTCACCATTCATACAAATATAGCATTGATGAAATAGCGTTTGAATGACATTGCTCTTATGTGTTACATTACTATTGAGTTTGGCTGGGAAAATGCGTGAGGATTGGGTATAATGTATAAATGAGTATGATTCACTGTATTTTAAGAGTCCTCTGAATGGCGGATTCTTTTGGTGTTTCATTTTCGCAGAATATTTCTCTGACCAGGGATCAGTTGTATTTTGTATTGTAGCGGGCGTTTGGGATGATTTTGGAGCTGATACGCTCCTATAACATAATTTAGAATCAAGATCCATTGAAACTTGTCAGGGTATCTCCAACCGGCAATAACCAGCGTTAAATGAGAAAAGCCTACTAATCATTCCAGAACAAAGGGTCACTTTGCTACGAATCAGGAAACTCCAAGGTTTGATTTTTTTAATGGTCAGATTGCTTTAACAGCTCGTTGCTACAGTAATGGGTTCCTCCTCCATTTTAATTTGGACATTTACTACCAGATCAAATATTCCGGCATTGTTTGAATGATTCCGAATCCTCCCTGGGCAACGGTGGTTATATAATAAGAAGCAGTCGCCGGTGGATGGGAGCTCATCATTTCAATTTCTTCTCATTTCTTTCCTTTGGACTATGTACTCCACAGACACCACGATACCGTTACCTAGTAGCGACAATACCATCCTCACAAACAACAACCCCACAAGGAAGCATGAATTGTCACAAAAGCAGTCCTCCTCGTTCACTAGCCTAATAGGTACGACCTTTGTCTCGATGTTCCAGCATATCTTTTGTTAAACGAACTTTTGTATAGCTGCAAGATGCCAAGGGAATATTGAAGCGAATATCCGTGCCATGGATTCGCTATTCAACACCAATTTTCACGAGTGGATTCGCAACGATCGGAATGTCCACTGCATTGCCCTAAGGCTCCGCTCCATGGTCAATGAGTATGAGCTTCGCCAGCTAGCAAATGTGATGCAATGGATTGCTGCTGGCTGGCCAGAAAACCGTTGTCGTACTCTATTCCAACTTACTACTGCCAACTGGAGCGAAGCAATGAGAAGAAAGCTTGCATCTGAGCTGCTACTCAGCAGCAGCTCCACACGTCTATGGACAACCAAAACCCCCGACATGGGCTGCAATCGTTGCCATCGGCCTCGCATCGTGCGTTCCATGAGGGTTCGTGCCTCAGCTCCCTTTACGTATCCCTCCAGAGATAGTGAGATCAAAAGAAACCCCGAAAACTCTCCTCTCTCCACCCCATCTAGCCAGATATCCTGCAGCCCCAACAGGACCCCTTCCGGCTCATCTGGGGTTTAGTAGAGCGGCATATTCTTCTGAAGGGTTAATGGTCACTTTCAAGTCAAAATGTATTTATTCTTCTTGTATGAATTCTGGGCAGCTTGATGATCCAGCGTCGAGAAGGCTGCGAGGAGTTCTTTGAACGAACCGACCCATCCTTCAGCACACGCTCATCACCTATGATATCGTTACGTTCCCTGCTCTCCAACGAGAGGAGATCAGTTGAGTTTTCTTGACAACTTTTTGTACATTCGTTATCTGGCAGAGCCATTCAAAAATGTAGGCTTCTCGGGATTCATTATTCCTTCAGAACGGACCGATGTTATGCTCACCTAGCTCACTTGCTGCACTTTGAATAAACTGAAAGTCACTTATTGTACGATCTTCCCATGGACCGGCGCTCCATACTCAGCACCGAGTTGCTCTCCCATCGGATCAATGCCGTATAGAGTGACTGGTTTAGGAAAATACTTGAATCTAGGAGTGGATGGAATGCCTGCCTTGTAATCGATCCGAATTGGCTTATCGATGTAATATATCGATGTGGAGTGATTGGGCCTGCTGGGGTGAATGTATACATCTATAGTACATCCGCGACCAATGTGCAGCAGCCAGTTGGGATACGGAGCTAGTGCCCTGGATACCACCCAGACACCACGCTGTGGAATCACGGGTTGAACGTTGTGTAAGCAACAAAGCAGGTCTCTTTTATTTACTTATTTCTCAGTAGCATTGGGTTCAAGAAGCAATGGAGATTTGAGGGCAAGGGTTGTTGTGTCCGCAAGGTGAGGTTAGATAGCCACTAACTTAAGGGCATAGGCTACGCGATTCTTGCTGTTTCCTGGTCAACTGAGCTGGCTGTTCACCATCATGACTGCATACGTTTGGCTGTAACCCAATGAAAGCAAATCCTAGAGTGCTCGATAATGTATTCACCTAATTGTGCAGAGGTTATTCGATTTGAACCTGCCACCATGGCACTTTATAATTGAATGCATTTCATTTAGCTTTATCTGTTGGGCTTGCGAATTTATTAGAGGGCTTACCCACTCACCTGCAAGCCTTTCAAAAATACTTGTCATTGGCAACAACCCTATCCTGAGTCTGATTAAACCCGTACAATGTGTGGCCTCGTCTCTTCATAGCGTAGCATACATCGCTGGAAGTGACGATGGATCTGTGTGCGTACTGTGTGTAGGAAACCGTGTCACGGATCAGGTCGTTGAGGAATTCCACTATCGTCTCGCGGATATGCGGATAGATCGGTTTGGATATTCTCTTCACCCCACCTCGCCTGGCCAATTTGCGAAGAGACATGTCGCCGATGCCTTTTATTGTGTCCACTCTGACCGGGCGCTTTTTGGGGCTTCCCTTACCTTTACCCAAGCCGTGCATGGCAGCGAGCCTTGAGCTAAACTACAACAGAGCGATGATTGCCTCTAATCCGGGATCAATATAGCCTAGCTGGTCGATTCGAAAACGCAAGGCGAAGAGAAATGGAATTGGTAAACCTGTTTGGATTTCCAATTTGCCTGTTACTTGCCCGTTTTAACTGTTTTGCAGCGGCCTGGTTGGCCTGTACCTATCTGAGCTCATTCCACTCCAGAAAATCCTCCGAATCATTATCCAGCCAGGGGCTAGGGATTCTTATGAAGACTCGCAAACTAGGGATTAGGAATTATCACTCCACTCTAGGCATTGGCCGAGCCTTTTGGAACCACTCAGTGCCAAATCGGGGGAGCATCAGGTTTGGTCCTTAACTGTCTCGCACACCGACACCCTAGGCTCCTCAGAAATCGGGTTCTACCTCTTTTTTATATGTGCGCTCACTTATTTGGGCCTTTGAATCACAATTCGTTGCAACACCAGCATTCGGCCCCGGTCGCAGGCAGGTTTCTGCGTCATGTGGAGTGCTACAATGGGGAGGGCAACTACATGAGTGAGACAGTCTCCAGTTTGCCAAATATGGAAGGGGTGGACAGGAAATCCTCTACGGAAATAGGGGATCAACATGGCGAGTGACTTCAACTGGCCACCTTCGCATCTGGGGAATGGATCGTCAGCAGCTACAACGTCAGCCGTTGGTGGCTGTATCGCGGCCTATGCTTCCGGTGTTCGGGGAAATCGCTTACCCTGGGCTCCGCATGTAAGCCTCCATATCCCAAGGTTTCGTAGCTGTACGAAATTAAAGAGCCCAGTGTCTGATATGGCTAGAGTGGCCGGAGAATTCTAGCTTTACCAATGTATCTGGTACCCATGCACAAAACCGTCCAATCTTAATCCTCTTTTGATCAGTGGTGTTAGTATCCCTAAACAACGCCCGAATAAGCATTGGCTACCAGAAAGATTGGGATGCAGATCATATATTAGTAGCCTTCCAGCAGGTAGCGGAATGGTAATTTGTGATGCAGCGAATATTTCCCCAAAAATGCCAACCATGAGTGAGTAATTCAGGGGGCGGTGGTTCTGCTATCCACCAAGAATCAATGCCGCACCTCCACCAGAAAGCATGCCATATCGGTGAAGCCCATGGACTCCGCACCTAAGCAAATCTCTCGTGCCTTTTCCCTCACCCTTTGCCGCAGAGCACCGCACGCGCTTCATCAAAAGGCCAGTTGCTGGCCTGGCTGCTCACCCTCCAATCCGCACTTCTGAATCTCATTGAAAGGACACCCAGATCAGCTACCAAAGCAGGTTATGCCTCGATATGTCAGCTGTGTTGGAAGTATTTGAAATAGAGTTGGGCGGCATCCTGGGCGCTATTTACCCATATATTTAAATCTCCTATATGGAACAGGTTCACTCCCATTATTCTTCGCCGCTGGAATTCGAGACTGGCGGCCATTGATCTGTTTGAATCAGATTCAACCGCCACCTCTCGTCCCATCAACTAAGCCACCTGGTGCCATTGGCTTCCGGCGGGCTCTGGGGATTCCATATAATCAAGCTGGCCACAGGCTTTCCGGATCCAACACCATCATACCACAAATACATGGCTTGCGACCGAGCGGCCACTCGACGATGAAGTGCGAAGGGGTGGGAGGAAGAAATTGGTCTGGATTTGCTGGCTGTTTCATTGTGGTGAATTACATATCTAATGGTACATCTATCCGTGATGATCCTTGTCACTTTATCATCAATGCTATCAATCGCTGATGGGTGAGATGGGATTCGTGGGATACGGTGTGTGTTGGGTGGTTGGGAATCTACGTCACAGGACGAGCTGCTCTCACCATACTGTACAGAACAGCACCAAACCAACAGGCCATTTTTTGGGATGTTTTTGAAACGGAGATTTTTGGGCGGTTTGTGTCACCACCTCGCACTTCCCCGTGGCAATAAGGATTAATCTGCGTGATCAAATGGATTATCTATATATGAGCTACCACTACTGCGGAGGCATTCTTCTGCTTCGAGGGGAAGGAGGTTGGTGTCGGTGTGCTAGGTGGTACCACTCTAAGTGACGCCATACATACTTGAAATCGACGTACACCCCTTGATTCTTGAGCCATAGGACTGGGACCAAGGGATTTTTCAGACACTGGACATTAGATGTAAATGGTGACTGTATGCCACAGGGTGCAATTAGTCATTACGGATCCAGCCAGATGTGTGTATTGCCCGTTGCTATGTTGCATAGAAATCCGGGAAAGAATTTGGTTACCAGGGATTGTGCATGCGTCAGCTCTTGAACACCTGAACCCTTGCATATATGCCAATCCTCTGCACTGGTCATTAGTTTGTATGTTTATATTTACATCCCACCAAGACTCTATTGTGAGTTTGCAATGGCATTTCTATCTCTGGCTGGCGAAGGCACTTGGTTCTGCACCATCACCAGCAGATGCCCCAACCAAAAATGGAATGACTCTACTGGTAAGGTGGCCGATGCCAGCAGTAATCCCATTGATTCACAAAAGGGTTTAATTATATGATTATGATGGGTGAAATATCTTCAAGCTATTAATTAGCAAAGTACAGTGCTTGATTACACAATGGGAATTGGTTGGGCATTTGGATAGGATGTAGGATGACTTTAAGAACATCACTCCTTTGGCTCGGTTACTTTCTCCAAGTCACTCTTCTCCCTATCCTCCTTGTACGTATAACGTCTAGCAAGGAAGATGAAGATCAAGTTGCCGAAAAGTCCGAGGCCGGTATAGAAGAAATATTTCGCAGGACCCTGGACGGAGGTTCCCTTCAAACCACTTTCAACCACTGTCACCACCAGGTTACCGATTGATGTGGTGACCAGCCAGAATGACGCACTGGTGGATCTCATCTGACGCCCGATTTCAGTGTAAGTGAACTGAAGACCAGAGGGTGAAAGCATGGCTTCTCCAAATGAGAGGACGATCCATTGGGGAATCTGCCAAGCGCCATGAAGTGAGTTGGGCCCGGCCACAATGTTCTTACCAACAGTTTTACCATCAAAATGAGAATCCACGAATATTTGAAGGATGCCTGAGATAGCGAAGCTGAGCACTACCAAAAAGAAGCCAATTGCCATTCGGCGGAGCAGGGTGAAGCGGAAGCCCAGCTTCTCGGCAGTGGGGTAAACGACTCGAGCGCAAAAAGGAACAAAGAGAATGATGAAGATGGTGTTGTAGATGGATGATTGTTCAGGGGCCAACGTCAAAGAACCGAACTTCTTGTTCATGTACTGGTATTGTTGCTGCCACTGGGTGCTCTGTTGATCATAAACCATCCAGAAGAAGAGGACAGGCCATATCATTCCAAGCACACGACCAAAAAGTCGGATCTCAGTTACAAATAAGGCGCCAACGGTCTCTTCAGCAAAATTCAACCAGCTACCACGGCGTACACGCTCCTCGGGCTTGGCTTTGTAATACCTCTTCGCAGCATAGATTGACCCCTTTAGCGCCTTCCAAGGCAAGAACTCCCCTAG
Organism: Basidiobolus meristosporus CBS 931.73; assembly: GCA_002104905.1. Classification (NCBI taxonomy): domain Eukaryota; kingdom Fungi; phylum Basidiobolomycota; class Basidiobolomycetes; order Basidiobolales; family Basidiobolaceae; genus Basidiobolus; species Basidiobolus meristosporus. The sequence goes on along the minus strand of MCFE01000456.1, from coordinate 28,768 downwards.
GGCTGGAACGATACGATAGTACTTCTTACCGCAGATGAAGATTACTATGGAAACACCAAACAGAATAGACTGAAGTCCATACGCCGCGAAATAGCACTCAGTGCCGAAGCTAAGGAAATTGGAATTAGAGAGGAAACCATACGATGAAAACAATCCATTCATACCAAGTGATGTTATTCTTGATGATTGGGGTTACGTTCTTGGTGATCAAGGAGCCAACATTTATGGAGACGTAAAACAACGCGAAGAACCAGTCTAATCCTTTCTTCTGGTGAGGAAGATACTGGTCTCCACCGTGAGAAGAAACACATGGCTTAATTCCACCGGTTCCAAGAGCAATCAAAACCAATGGCAAGGTAATTGCCCATGTGGGCAACTGGCCATATTGCCCAATCAAGCCGTTGATTGAGAATACGGCAAGAAGGATTGTACCAAGCAAATATATCACAGACAAATAGATGATGGTCTCGTATTTAGCCAGCCAACTGTCAGATATGGCGGCACCTATCGCACTAGGTTAGAATGGACCGCCAGATAAATTGCGGCGAATACTTACCTAGAAGGGGGAAGAAATATGCCATCATTGTAAACGAATGAACCTGTACTTTGGTGTCAACGGGGTCGAGTCCTGCGGCATTTTGATAGTAGAGCGTAAGCATAGGCTTAATCCCGTAGAAACAGAAACGCTCGCAGAACTCGTTGGGGATGATGAACCAGACAGCCTTGGGAACCTTATCGGGGTTGTCGATCAGCTCTTTATCCAGTTTGGCGTTGAGCTCCTTCTCTAGACGAAGAAGCTCCTTCTCACGCTCAGTAAGTTGGTCAACCTCCTGGGAAACCAGTAAATGTTAGTGGGCAACGCGGGGTTCATCAAGGTTGATAGTAACATTCACCCCATCAACTTGGTAAATATCAGCATCGGCTTTCTCCGGAGTACTCATCAATAGAATGACCTGGTAACGATTCCAGCAACGGTGTTGTGTATTTTTATAGAGACCAGCAAAGTTGGCATGACTCAGACTTCGGATAGCAAATATTCTCACCGATTTACTCGTTGGGCGCACAGAGTAGTCGGATAAGGATTTTGAATTTTAGTTAGGTAAGACATACAGGTTGCGTCCAGTTGTTTGCAAATCCAGAGGGATGGATCTTTAACGTGGGAAAATAGTGCCATGGCCGATAACCTTATTAGCATCAGAGTTCATTAGGGTTTGAGATCTTGGCTGTGTATTGTTCGGGGCACTGGAATTGGAATAGCTAGAACTTGCTATGCGGCCTACATGTCTCAAATAAGAAACTCGGATAGTTCGGGCCAATGGGCCTGGTTCAAGCCTTCAGAATCTCCCTAACTGCTGCTGCTTATTTCCGGTTACTGCTAACAACCTACCGATGCCCTACCGTCTGCAGACTTCAAGGCCTACGTGGACAGGTCGCGCAGCCGAGCAATATTCATTGTGCTATCAGTAACTTGAATTCCCCGTACACGCAGTATCAGAGTGCGGGAAATATTTGCAGGCGGGTCAACTGAACAGCTATGTGTCTGCCTCATTCCTACTTTGGCAGGATCAGATGAAAAAAAGGTATAGTAATCCTGCCAACTTGATGGTACTGACTCGAGTGGTGTTTGACAATCTTTTAAGATATCGAATTCGAATAAAACCCTCTATTGAATCTGGTCTTACTCGATGTACATCTACCAACACCTCGCCCATTCGATAGTGTTACCATTCACCTGCGCCTGCCTTACAGACGTGCGAGTCAATTATGGTTTGACTACACACGCCTTTATGGCAGTTTCTGAAACACAGCGTAGTATACTCGGGGACCTTGTGGTGTCGCAAAACGTGCCAGAACACATCGTTCTGGTTAACACCGCCACTTTTCCAAACGGGGTGTTTTCATCTATCCCCTATAGCGTTTGGGTCGGGATGTAAAGCGCCTTGCTACATTCAATGCCGGTTAACCACCCACACTTTGAATCAATCTGAGGCTTGCATATCCGGAAGCATGGTCAGAAATTCACCATCCGGAACCTTGGGTGTTACGAACTGGTGCTTAGTTCTACCCTTCGAATCCGGGAAATCACGAGATCGGCCCTTAATCAAATAATTAACTTCTGGCGTATTCTTGGAATAGCGGCTATTATTCGAGGCATGAATAGACAGGGTCGGGATATCTTTGGGGTGCAATTTTCGTTTTCATAGGATGCCCCTCCGAGTTATGGGATGGCCATTTATCTCGCTAATCACCCTAGACTAATACGTCACTAGCATGGATATTGAAACTACTGGTTGCGGCTGCCAACCAAACTTACAAACCTCCCCAGTGATCGTAAATATCAAATCTCGAGGATCCAAACCAAAGTTGTATTGGTTTCTATTCGAAAAAAAGACGGAAGTTTTCAATAAACAACCTTCTGTACTCACTGTTTCCACCGGCACGATTTCCAGTCAACCTACTCTAAGTTGGTTACAGCATCTATACACTTACAATGGCTTCTGCGGTCTTCATCCTCGACCTGAAAGGAAAGGTCCTCATCTCCCGTAACTATCGTGGAGACATCCCCATGAGTGTAGTGGATAAATTCCTTCCCTTGATTCTGGAAACCGAAGAAGAGGAGCAAACTCCTACACCAGTGATTACTTATGAGGGTGTTAACTACCTCTACATCCGTCATAACAATCTTTATCGTATCCTTTTGCTATGTCTCGCGACCCGCTTTCCCGACGAGGTTTCGCGTTGTTATTGATCATCTTCGCCGAAGCGGTTTGCATCCTAAGCCAAGTGTCATCTTTAGTCCTCGCTATTACAAAGAAAAACTCGGATGCTACTACAATACTCGTTTTCCTTCACAAACTCACTCAGGTATTTATCAATCATACGCTTACGGCTCAAATCGGGTTTGCACTTATTTCTACGCTTCTGAGCACAGGTCTTTACGGAGTACTTCAAAACCCTCGAAGAGGAATCGATTCGTGACAATTTCGTCATCATTTATGAGCTGCTTGATGAGATGATGGACTTCGGCTATCCGCAGACAACTGAAACCAAAGTTCTCCAAGAGTGAGCATTATATATTTGTTGTAGGAGTTGCTGTCTGAACAAGACTGAAACCTCCTTAGATATATTACACAGGAAGGCTTCAAACTTGAAGTGCAAGCTCGTCCCCCTATGGCGGTTACCAATGCAGTCTCATGGAGAACGGAAGGGATTAGATACCGCAAGAATGAGGTCTTTCTTGATGTTGTCGAATCCGTTAATTTACTGGTGAACATCTATGGATTGTCTGGTTGCACTTTGTCAGCATCTAATGCCCTCCTCTTAGGCCAACGCCAGTGGCAACGTACTGAGAAGCGAGATCCTTGGTAGCGTCAAGATGCGCTGTTACCTCAGCGGCATGCCAGAGTTAAGACTCGGCCTAAACGATAAAGTTCTGTTCGAGAATATCGGTCGAAGTGAGTAACAGGGATATTAGACTGGCTGGGCTACTTCTTATTCTGGTTGATTTCAGCTGTAGGCAAAGGGAAAGCAATCGAAATGGAGGATGTCAAATTCCATCAGTGTGTTCGCTTATCGCGCTTTGAAAACGACCGAACCATTTCGTTCATTCCCCCTGATGGTGACTTTGAATTAATGAGTTATAGACTAAATACTCAGGTAGGTTGGGGTTGAGAGTAACGCTATTAATCTGACTAATCCGTTGACTTTACATGGTTACAGGTGAAGCCATTGATTTGGTGTGAGGCGGTGGTTGAATATCACACTGGCAGAATTGAATACATGATCAAGGTAGCTGACCACTCGTCCAAGCATCGTTGTTCATTACTAATACATGGTTACCTTTCCTCAAAGGCTAAAGCACAATTCAAGAAACGCTCCAGTGCCAATAACGTCGAAATTCTAGTCCCTGTCCCTGATGATGCAGCATCACCAAAGTTCAAGTGCTCCATGGGCTCAGCCTCGTACAAGCCTGAAAAGTCGGCCTTGTCTTGGAAGATCAAGCAGTTCCCTGGGGGTCGAGAATTCATTTTACGTGCCCACTTTAGCCTCCCTAGTGTTAAAGGAGGTAAGTATCTTCTGGTATTAAGGAAGTCGGTCTGAATGCATAATAACATCTGACTTCGTAGAGGAGGAAATGGACAAGAAACTCCCCATCTCAGTCAAGTTTGAGATCCCCTACTTCGTCCCATCCGGGATTCAGGTTCGTTACCTTAAGGTTGTCGAAAAGAGCGGCTACCAGGCGCTTCCATGGGTCAGATATATCACGCAAAATGGAGGTTAGTCCACAGTGAACATCCAAATCAATCCGCTTACTCACCTTATTGTCTCCAGATTACCATCTTCGCATGCCAGAGCCCATCAAGAATAACGGAGTCAGCTCCCTACCCTCCATTTGATTTGTGATACTGTGATGACGTCTACCATGCACTACCCTTTGCTAGACGAAAATTTTCATTCCCTTTGAATGTATATACATGATTTTAACACCAGCTCTGCTGTCACCACTTTGCCTCATCTTGACTAAATGTGGTTTTGACTCGCAACTTTCATATCGTTTTGACAAGTTTTCAAACACGAAGGCAATGGTGGAAAATATCCAGTGTATCAGAATTAATATCCATTCGTATGATACCTAGTGGGCGCCAGCTCCCCAACATGGGCTATGTCATGGAAAATGACAGTTCGAGCTTGTATCGAGGTGTGATGTGAACACCAGGGTTTTCAACCACGGTGCTTGATTGGTTCCAGGACACGACGATTTGACTGTCCAACTGATGGTGTTGATTATTTCCCAATTAAGCCTAGGGGACTAGGTTTTGTGACCACTGCCAAACGATGGCAATGATGTGTGGAGTAGAAATAGATAGTCGTGCATGCTGCACGTAGGTGTCCACTGGGCCATCACTGAAAGTCGACTATATAGAGCGTGAGCTAGCTAAGGAATATAGAAAAAAGCTCGTGAATCGCGATGGTCGTGGGCTTGTAGGCAGAATATCCACTGAACATCATGTCTTCCGCTAGGAAATAAAAAATCCGGATATGGTGGGCGATCTTCGTGCATATGAAATCGTCATCAGACATTTCCCAACCGGGCGCAGCGGGGCTTTTTGTTGACATGTAGTTAACTGGATGTCATGACGGCTTGTATCCAACAATTAAACCTAATCAGACAATGATAAGATCGCACATCGCTTCCTTTCTAGTGCTCAAAGGTTACGAGCAAGAAAGTGAAAGAATGTGACATCTTGATAGTCTGTATATGGGTAAGATGTGGGAAGAGGCCATCCAATGGTTTCTTACATTGGCAACTCCGGTTTGTGGCTCCTGCCAGCAAACAATCCCTATTTCGTATATTAATATCTAAGGATCCGGTTTGTCCAGTGAAATGCATCTTTTTCGTGTTATTGCTACGCAGAAATTGTAGATAATCATGCCAATGATATTTATATACACAATGGCCAACTTCACTCTAAATAGTCGCTGTTGCATTGAAGATATTATCCGAATACACAGGCATGTCGGCAAATCGTAAGCCTATGCAGGAGTCTCCTTGACCAATCCTGCTACAGAGCCATTTTTCAGAAGTCGGTGTATTTATAAACCCTGCCTATGCTCTCAGCATCAACAATCCGCTCAACTTGAACACGATGATTTTCCAAGGAAAGAAGTCTACCGCATTATACCTCCTTAGCGTTACTTTACCTTTAGTCAGCAGTACGGTTTGGCCTGTACCCCACGAATACACTCATGGCAATTCCACTGTGCTGTTGAGTCATGATTTTAAATTCAACTTCCGGGGATCATCTGACATACTTAGCTTAGCTATGAAGCGCTATCTCAAAATCATTCATGATGATCGTATGAAGGCCAACGACCCCCAATCCTTCCTTCGTGCTAGTACTTGGTCCCAGAGACCTAGATCAACCAACCTGGATACGATAAATATCGAAGTCGAAAGCAATGATCCTAGGTATGACCTCCAGACAGACGAATCGTACACTTTGGAGCTCAAAGAAAGCTCTCAAGCGGGAGCATTGAAGGCCAAGACTATCTTCGGGGCACTTAGAGGATTGGAAACCTTCTCACAGCTGGTGTCGTACTCAGGCAAGGAAGATCAGCTCTATATCAACCAGTACCCAGTCACTATCCGTGACAAGCCCGCCTTCAAATATCGTGGTATACTCCTTGACACTTCGCGCAACTTCTTCGCCATTGAAGACCTTCAACGTACTATTGACGCCATGTCGTATAACAAGATGAACGTCCTTCATTGGCATATTATTGACTCCCACAGTTTCCCTGTGTTGACAAAGAAGACATCAGAGTTGGCGCTCAAAGGAGCATACGGGCCAGACATGATGTATGATGAGACACAGATTCGGGGCCTCGTGCAGTATGGTTTGGAAAGAGGAGTCATTATCATCCCTGAATTTGATATACCAGGCCATGCCTACTCCTGGGGGTTATCCCATCCAGAGCTTACCGTTTGTATGGACTACAACCGATGGGATGTCCATGCGGCAGAGCCAGTGAGCGGTCAGCTTGATATCACCAAGCCTCAGACGGACCAGCTAGTCAAAACATTCCTGGACGAGGTAGTCCCTTGGTTCGACTCGAAATATACCCATGTCGGTGGCGATGAAGTTCGCTTCGAATGCTGGAACTCATCTGAGAGCATACGAAGCTACATGCAAGCAAAAGGATACACTGATTATAACCAAATCTTATTGCCATTCTTGGAGAAGCTACATGGATGGGTCCGAGAAAGCAAGAAAATCCCCATCACATGGCAGGAGGCAGTAACCCACCATAACCTAACCGTTCCCAAAGATACCTTAATTGAGGTGTGGCTTGGAGCCGAATATACCAAGAAGGTGGCTTCCCAGGGATACCCTGTATTAGCCAGCTCAAGCGACTACTGGTATCTTGACTGTGGCCACGGCGACTTCGTGGGTGGCAATGCAGAATCTGTTTCATGGTAAGACCCTACACTTCCCTCAGCAGCCTTAAATTCCATTAACACGTATGTAGGTGTGACCCGTTCAAAACGTGGCAGCGAGTATATTCATATGACATCCTGGCAAATCTAACCAGTGCGGAGGCGAAGAATGTCTGGGGTGGGGAGGTGATGCTATGGTCGGAACAAGCCGATTTCACTAACCTGGATAAGTACCTCTGGCCCAGATCTTCCGCAGCAGCTGAAGTTCTCTGGAGTGGAAGCAAGGATCAGAAAGGAAACGCCCGCAGCCTTCTTGATGCACAAGCACGACTCCATGAAATGCGATTCCGTCTAACCCGCCGTGGCATCATGGCTGAACCTTTACAGCCTTTGTGGTGCGCACGCAACCCCGGAAGATGCAATACGCCCGAGGCAATGTCTAACAACTGAGTCCATTCACCCCTCCCCCATTACAGCGAGGCAATTCCCCTTTTCACTTACTACACGATTCCACCTTCACTTACCAGAGATACTTCTAGATGATCGATTTTTTTGAAGCGTTTGAAGAATAACCAATACCAAGCTATTGTAAAATAAACCCAGACTTTATTATTAGCAACAAAAAGATGAAACCTACAGAAGTATTGCTAGTCAACAGTGGATGGATAGGATGGCCAATCTTCCCTATAGACTAACAACTGAGATCAAGAAATGTCGGTACTGCATGACCCGGTGTAATGGCTGGTATACAAGAGTTACTACCACCCAGGTATCTAATGGGCGCAACACGATCTATTGGATGAGCTCTTGCTACCTGGTAAGTGTTCGCTCATTGCTGCGCTTAGTGTGTACTTCCCATAAATTCCGCCCTCCTCTAACGTATCCTTTCTGGGAGGAAACTCAGCGCTGATGACTCGTGGTTGGCCGTCGGGGCAGAAGTATATTCTGCGACATGGTATCACCATCGCAATGCCAATAAGCGATCCGAAATAGACATTCAACAGAGTTGTCTGACCTTGATTGATCTGTGAGGCGCAAACCACGATGATCACCAGTAGTGGCAGCATACTAACCAGCGACCACAGCATACTCCCGTGACTGAAACGTGATTTACGCGATATATACATGCTCAAGTACACCATTCCCAAGGATGTATATCCAGCATAGATCGACGGATACACCTTTCCCGACTCGCCGGTGCAATTGGAGCTGGATTGACAGTCATTCAATGATACACCGGATAAGATCATATACAAGACCTCGATTACAAATGCGGTGATGCCAAAGCTGGATACCAGGCCCAAGAGATTGTTGTGCAATACGTGTAGCACCGGAATACTCGACTCCTCCTCTGAACGACGGACCCAGTATATCCATAATGAAGCCAACCCTTGATGCAGTACTATGGAGATGAGGGGTACAACCAAGGTGATAACGTACAGACCGAATATTGTGATGGTATGGGCATCCTCAATCACAGTGGCTCCAAGCTCCGGTCGTGAGTTGTAAGAGTGCTGGAAGAAGATTGTTACGCTGATCAGAGCCGCCACAATGGCCCAATCAACTAGATAAGCATATGTCCACCAAGACTTTGCCATAATGTGGTATGTTGGCGAGCCAGTTGCGAAAGCTGGGTCTTTTATAGACAAGCACCCGTATTAAACTGCTCGGGCCAATTGTGGAGTAAACGTAAGGACTCAGCACCCATGCCACCAGATCGTTACCACAGTACTTAAACTCACGATTCCGAGATTGTTTTCTAGGTATCCAAGGGTTCCAGGATTTCAGGAAGGTGTGCCATGCAGCGGGCTATAACACATGTATAGTAATCCTTGCAAGGATATTGCTGTTTTAATTAATTGTTACTCCAAGCGGAGATAATTGGTATACATGGGAACGGGATAGGGATAGGGATTGCAAAATTAATCCTCTCAGCCCTGTAATTGGAGAGCAGCGAAACATATGTGAACCCCACTCCTTCGAGCTGCCTAACAAAACTCATGGTGCATGATAACGATTCTGACAATCGTGAGTTGACAAGGAATCAATCGAGCTGCATTCAGCGTCAAGCATTTGGGCTACCCCAGTGTTTTTAGCCTGTAGTGCTGGTGTTTATTTGCTCAATGAGGCTAGCGAAGTGCCCGATTGCATCTAGTTGTGCTATCAGCTATCATCCAAGGAAGCGGTAACTTCTGGGTCGACAGCCTTCACTTGATTGCTTTGCGGTAGTGATTCTATAGTTAAGTCATGTTTGCAGACACTCTAGGCAAGAGGAATTGCCATGCAGAAGTGAAATAAGCCCCAGCGTAAAGGAATATTCGTCGTCTCCAGGTTAGAGTCACCAGAACGGGTAGTGACGTTCGCCAGTATGAGACCCAAAATGGCAGATGCGCTTGCAACTCTGAAAATCTCTTCCTAATATTGTGGACGTGGAGTATTCAAGAGCGCAAACCCAATTAAATATTATATTGGAGGCTCGTATGAGGATGACCAATAAGTGCAATGATCTCTCCACAGTGACAATCGTTTCGCATAGCAGGGGTGCCTTGTATAATAGTTATTACAGTCAGCCCTTGTCGACCATGAACTCGTCCGTGTGACCTGCTAGATAAGATAGATCTAGCAATGCCAAAGCCTCGCGGCAAAAGCCACTCCCATGCCTCCACAAGTCCTATTGCTGAATATGGCTCAATATCAACAAATCATCGTAGGTAGATTGCATCTCGTTTTGATCATAATCGAATTTAAGTTCACTACAACCCTGAATGACTATCAACCCTTGGGGAAACTCCATATATAGATTGGGGATTTACCATTCAATGTTTATATATATCGCTACCCTGAGCGCTTGAGTGGTACCTGCTCGTTAGTACTACGAAAACTTCGACTTTTTTGACCGCAAATATCTCTCGGGCATACCATGACTACCAAGCAAAACACGGCCACCCTGCCTCAAAAACGTACAGCCCTATATTGTTCTTACCTCTGAATATTTCCAAATCTAAGAAACTGCCCTCTGTAGCACTTCCATTTCATCTCCAATTTGTTGCTGGTGCCGTTGCCGGAGTTAGCGAGATTCTGACTATGTATCCACTTGATGGTAGCTTGCATAAGCACAGTGGTTGGGTTGTGTCCATATTAATTATCGGTTACTCGTAGTGGTGAAAACCAGATTCCAGCTACAGGTTGGGAAAGGCGGCGCTGAAGGATACACCTCCATTGCTGACTGCTTCAGGAAAATCATAAAAACGGAAGGGTATGTATATATTCTGAACCCGAGCTGCTCTTTGACTCATTCTTCGGTCTAGCTTTGGCCGGCTGTATCGTGGTATCATCCCGCCTGTTATGGTTGAGGCACCTAAGCGCGCTATTAAATTTGCTGCCAATGAGCAATATAGTACCCTTTACAAAAATCTCTTCGGGATTTCACACATGACACAATCGTTGTCTATCCTTACTGGTGTCAGCGCAGGCGTCACCGAAGCATTTGTTGTGGTTTCCTTTGAGCTCGTTAAGATCCGCCTGCAAGATAAAAACAACGTAACTGATCAGTCATTGTATGATGTTATCGTAGACCCACTGATATGTAGAACAATACCAGGCTGGCAGGTACACGGGCACAATGGATTGCGTTAGAAAAATCCTTGCTGAAGAAGGTGCGGTTTAATTGGTAGTCAGCCTCGACTAAGCAGTCGCCAACATTGAATTAATTGTTACCCTCAGGGCCTTTTGCTTTCTTCAAAGGATTGGAGGCCACAGTGTTCCGCCATGCTCTTTGGAACGGTGGCTATTTTGGTGTCATTCATGGTGTCAGATCTGCACTTCCCAAGGCAGAAGTAAGTGTGCCAGAGTATTCAGGGATGAAAGCTTATCTAACGTTTTCTGTAGACTAAACAGGGTGAACTAGTCCGCAACTTCGTCGCTGGTGCGATTGGTGGAGCAGCTGGTACAATTCTCAATACGCCTTTCGATGTCGTAAAAACAAGAATACAGAACCAAACACCAGGAATGGTGCCCAAATACAACTGGGCTCTTCCTGCGTTGAGAACAGTGTACAAGGAGGAAGGGTACCATGGATGCTTACTGCTCAACCTAAAATGTTTCGTGCTAAACATCCGACTTGTAGGTTTGCCGCATTGTATAAAGGGTTCGTTCCTAAGGTTTTGAGATTGGGGCCTGGTGGAGGCATCCTGTTGGTGGTGTTTGATCAAGTCAGCACCATGCTGAGAAAGCGCTTTATGTAGACGAGGGACATTCGATTTGTAGTAGCACTTGCATCGCATCGTAAAGTAAACACCCCTGTTAACATTTAGAAGCAACAAAATGTTGTTTGGCAGAAGGCAAATATCCGACTTATTTGATATGAATCGCCCCTGAATAGGATATCCAGCGCTGGAAATTCGTTCCTCCACCAAGCGACACTATCATATCAAGGTTGCTGAACAGACTCTGGCAGATCTGGAATGGATTGGCGTGGATCAACCGATGCTCCGGCATACGCACCCTGCTTGACGCCAGGATTGGCTATTAGTCATTGTGTTGTGTGTGTGGAAAGCACCCAATCCGAGTTCTTCTCGAAAGTGCTCTCATTCATTCATTGTGTAGATGTGCCCTAGCTCAGCACAATCGCCATTGAGGAGGGTGAAGGCAATTGGACACGGCAGGCCGTGGATAACCGTGTCTAATCTACAAAATAGACTGCTGGCTCGAATCCATTTTTGAACAATGCCATTTCTGACGTTTGAAACCGATTGGATCCACATGCAGGCCCTTTCATCCATGCCAGCATAACGCTTCTCCTTATCAAACAACCAGTCACTCGGCTCCGTAGGACAACGTATCCGGACAGTGCGCCAGTGCCGGATGGGTCCATTTTGGTAGGTGAATTATTGTGGATTGCCATTTTAGCTACGCCGAGAACGGGCGGTGCACGAGTAGAGTGCCTCGAATTCTCCGAGCCCTATTGAATGAGGATAATGAAATGGTATGGAAATTATTCGGTCAATCGTAGCTGATTGCAAACATTGGCAGGTTATTTTCCGAAAAGTGGATTCTTTTCTATCTAATTGTGTCCACCGTTTATGCCCAAAGGCTTCTTGATATAAATCGCTGGAATGCCGACTTGTCTAGGAGTTCCTCAACTAACCGTCTCTTTAACCCCATAAACTTATACTAACCCTTACTTTTATGCGTAAAGCCATTTTACTACCACTTCTTGTAGAGTGCATAGCAGGGGTGATGGGAATCCCAGTGAGTGATGTGGCTTTGGATAGCCTGTGTTACGAGCACCCCAATTCATTTGAGCCAAACTACATAGTCCCAGTAGAGTGCCACGCCTCTGCAAGGGATAATGCCAGAGTTTCGGACGAGGCCGAGAAAGAACCGCCAACGATGAGATTAGTTTCGTTCAAGTGTACGGAGAGCGTAGTCACTTGTGAAAAAGCTAAAGCCACCTTCCAGATCGCATTTGACATATTGCGCAATGTGATCGATTTCAAGCGTACGGTAAACGTCAAGGCGGCATATGTCAATTATTGTGAGGATATGGACTGGTGTCACTCCTCGTTACTAGGTAACTATATTCTCTGGATGCTTGGACAATCCGAGCGCGCGTTCGTAGGACTACGGTACTAATGGTGCACGCGTCAGGGTATGCAGGCCCGGCTAGAAGTATTAAACTGAACGACAGCGATGGAAAACGCAGACTATATCCCCAGGCACTGGTTAAACAGATGGAGCTGTCTGAAGTGCCCGAATTTAGTGGGGTCGACATCCAGGCAACGTTCAATTCGGAAGCCAGGTTCTGGTTTCAAGTGGTAAGCTGATGTGCCAGAGGTCAGCCATGCATAGCGTTTTCTCACAAGGACCATCTCAATAGGACCCGAATCCCATTAAACGTCGCCAGTATGACTTCCTTTCTGTGATTCTGCACGAATTGATCCACGGTCTTGGGTTTACCACGCAATGGGATAACTATTTCAAGATCGGTCTAACACCGAGGCCTAATTTTCAGAACCTAAGAAACGGTGGTACCAGATTTGTTGGCTTCACTGAGAACGCATTCGATCAGTATTTGGCGGAGTACCCCAGTATGACCAGACTGACCGAGATAGCGGATCAAATAAGTAATCGGTTGCTTTCACAGAAATACGAATCTGGCTCCTCCGGGTGGGGGATCTTCAGGAAACTTCAAGACACTGTAGAAGCCCAAATCACTCAGGATCTCCTGAGTGCCGGAACACGACCCAACGCCATTGTGTTTTTGCCGAAAAATGCCAAAGATCTCAATGATACTATCTTTCTAGAAACGTCAATAGGGCGATTCACGCAGGGCAGCTCACTCTGCCACTTGGACTACCAGAGCAACCTGAACTCACCCGACTTTGTTATGAAGTATAAGAGTGGTCCTGGCTCCATACAGGCAAAACTCCGACAAGTCAAGCAAAGCAAATACTCGCCCATAGGTCCTCAGCTGATCGGCATTTTAGAAACCCTAGGATACGCGATCAATACTAATCCTAAACCGCTATCTGAGATCCTCCCTAATTGGCAAACTCTAGCCAACACCGAGCCAAGCACTGAGCCAGAGGAAGAGGACGAAGACGGGTCGAATCAGACCGAGCCTGAATTTTTACTGTGGTGATTCTAGCTCTGGTTCAAGTCTATTTATTTCCATAATACCTGTGAATAATGTCCTCTTTATCGACCAAGCGAATTAAATATCGGTGATAATAGGTGAATTAGCTAATTCGTCCCATGACAGTAAATTCCATCCCTAGCTCATGCCACAACCCTGATTCCAATTCTAACCACCTTACTAACCCTAATCAAGCATGTACAGTTTTGAATCATAGAGCGGGTGGCATTCGTATCCGATTTGGCATTGCTTAAATTTAGTAATTTCTGCAGAGTGTAACTTCGATTCCTTCTAATTGCAAATTACTTGTCAATAAAGCCTCACGCAAGCAACGGAGAAATTGATTTTTTGGAATGGAATCGAACAAGCTCCCCGAAACTCAAAATACCACGAGCAGAAAACTACCGGAAAAGTCTCGGGTCTTGATTCTAGTAGGCGCGCCTGGGAGTGGCAAGAGCACATTTGCAAAGAGTTTATGTTCTTATGATAAGGTATCTCTAGCATTCGAGCTAGAACTAATGGCTTGGTTCTTTGTTTTCCTAATCCTTTTTCCATCCCAGAGCTGGCGTAGGGTTAATCAGGATGACATGGGTGATAGATCTACCTGTGAAAGATATACTCGAAGGTGGTTGAAAGAGGTTGTTGCTCGCCGATATGAGTTGCCAGGACCAAGCAAACTCACCTTTTAGCTTTTTAGGGAAGAAATGCTGTGATAGACAGGTGTAACTTTGACGAAAAGCAGAGAAAGACTTGGATCAGAATTGCGTTCGAATTTGATTTGCTCCCAGAAGTAATTTTCTTCACCACCCCCTTTCAAGTATGTTATACACAGCTAGAAAAGGTTTTTTTTAGCGATGGTAAGGCTGACTTTCCGTTCGGTACAGGAATGCGAGAATCGGGTCCAGGCTCGTGAAGAACACCCCACCGGAGTAGTAGGAGAAGAAGGTTTGGAAGTACTGAGAAGGTTCCAACGCATGCTCACCAGACCTACCCTCGAAGAAGGGTTTTATAAAGCCTTGGAGATAGATACTCGTCAAGCTATATTTGTAGATGGATACTATACTAATGAATACATTCTCCAACAACTGAACGCGCTCTCTCACAGTCCTGTTAATCCTAATATATATAGTATACGGAAGCAACTAAGTCTTGAGGAAAATCAAGGAAAACCAGCACATGCTAAATATCAGAACAACTATCATAATTCGAGTCATCATCGAGGCTATTCACATTCGAGTCATCATCGAGGCTATTCACATCCGAATCATCAACCTAGACACCCCTCTTATGGGCGAGGTGGGTATTCGCAAGGGAACACGCAATATCGTGCAGGGTATCATGATCATCATGCTTCGCAAAATTGGAGGCATCAAACATATATCGCTTCCCCTCGGCCAGAGCACTCGCGCTCTATCCCAAACCAGCCTTGGAGAGATTCCCGAGGGGCTCAACAACATTACAGGCCCAGGGGAGACCACCACCAGGTGAACCATGCACCATCCTCGGATGAGCCGCTTAAAGAGTCGTCACAAAACGATCAGTAAATAAATATTAAAACGATCGATCGATACATCTTACTTAGCAGCGGTTTATTCTAAAGATACTCAAGGAATTAATGCTCTTTGAGAGTTCATTACGGACTGCAAGGAGCATCCCAGACAGAGAGGCAGGAGGGATGAGCAAATTGGGATGTGCTCGACGTAGATTTCAGAATTCCTTAGCTTCTGGAAGCCCTCCCTCTATGGCGTGCATGGCTCGTTAACACCCAGCTCACAATAATGGGCCACTATCTCTTGATCCAACTTGTAATAGTGCGGGATCTTTGAGACCGCTTTGGGGTCCAGATCGACCAGCCCAACCTTTTGAAAGAATTGATCGTCGCCAATTTCAAATGAGCTGAACACGCCATCGGTCAAGTGCCTGTTAAAAGCAAGGTTACTGATACTGCGCTCAGGAAGTGGTGATCGAGTGGTTACCTTTTTTCGGCAGGCATGAATTTCGAGGACATCAGGGTCAGCATGACCGAACAGTCCTTCAGTGTCGTGGAGATCATGAATTCCCGAATCTTCTGAAATTTCTCTTCTTTCGACAGACTTTGAAGATCATGCAGTTCTGTATGGAGATCGTCTCTCGTTAGCAGTGCGAGTCTATAAGGGCTGGGGATAGAAAACCTACTGATTTTCCCATTCATTCTGTACATGTATCGCTTTACGGTGGCCTCCCACTCCAAAGGTGACACCCTCAATTCGTACTGCTCTTCCTCGCTCAGGCTCTTGTATATTGGGAAAATCCCTTCTATGTCAGCCTCATCCAATGTACTCTGCAGCTTCTTTAGCTTCCGCATGATTCCATCATGCAAGAGGGCCTTGGAAACCGCCTTCGTTAACAAGTCGATCACTCGCTCTTTTCTAGGTGAAAGCAAATCAGTAAGCCTCCTAAGAGGTGCGTGCTGCCAAGCATCCCAACAGATACCTTAGTCCACTGTCGTCGTTTGTAGGGGCAATCCCCAACGAAGCCTCCATACTGAGGAAATCCTCATCCTGGCAGCAACATTTAGGTTCAGTGGTGTGTAGCACACGGACTCGTGGTAAGCGCAACCCTTACTTGTTCAAACAGGAGTCGTCGATTGTTCAAGTGAATCTTGAGGTTATTCTGTGGGACTTCGAGCAAACACCTGAGGCTCTTCATCACGCGTGGTTCGTCCTCCGAATACAAATCAAGCGGACAGAAATGGCTCCTAGTGATGGCAGGGTCCTTCTTTTGTTTAAGATATTGGTGCATGCAGTATCTACACACCTTGCGTTTCACCCGGTTGGTCTGGCTAATATGTGGCGAGTTTGGGAGAAATCCCCATTTTGGCTTTCCGACAGAAAGATGGTTACGACGTGAGTGAATTTACTGGCTGGGAGGCAATACGTCTAGCTTTCGGCCGGAGAAATACCTTGATCTCTATAGAAAGGACGTGTTCCGGAGGGAAGAGTGTTGAGGCAACCTTCGAATGGTCTGAGCATATTAGACCGACACTCTCTGTAACGTCTATGGTTTTGAATCTTCTGGATTCAGGTCGAGACCCCTCGATCTTTCTCGAGAGCGCATCAAGAAAGTCAGGCCGAAGTTTGCAAAGAATCTGCAGTAGCGTTAGGGGAACCTTGGCCAGACAGAACAATAGATACTACTTGAGGTCTTACCATCTTCCCGGCATACTTCTGCCCAATTAAGGGGCCAATGGCTTTGTCTATATACTCTAGGTTTTCGATGTACCCCTCATTTAAAGGTGTGGGCTTTTCCTGCTCTTTCTCGGTTTTTCGAAGCCTCAATATTGTGTTTTCCTGAGAAGGTTTGAGTATAAAAGGGCAGAAGGGCCTCGGTAGATAGACCTACTTACATAAAGTGAATCCGGCCCGTCATAACTAAGAATCAGATTGGCATTGCCCTCCCCTTTGTATGACCAGTACTCGGTGTTCAATACACTTGGCTCGTCTACTATATGCATGGATGAAGTCATAGTATTCGCTGGAGGGGACTCGAACAGAGATCAAGCCGATGTATGCAACAAAAGAAATTTGTGGGCAGCGTATCAACCATAATGCCATACTGACCAATTCTGATTGATATCTAAACAGAATCAAATCCAAATCCATCCGTGTGCCACCATACGGAAAACCCACCCAACGCATGGTATTCAAAGCCCAAATCGACTGTGTTGAGCTGCATGGGTTTCACGCAGTGGCACCATTCGCAGATAGCCTAGGTTTGAAGAATACTGATAACTGCCACAGCTATGATGTTTCGTGTACGCAAGTAAGCATGCTGGATTGTTTATTGAAGTAGAACGTGCAAACAATCATTTCATACAAGCAGATTATTTGAGCTTCTTCTTGGGGCGGAGTTGGTTGGAGTGTCCACACTTCTTCTTGCGGCAGTTGGTGGCACGAGGAGGCAAGCGAGCGTAGCACTTACGGCAAATCATCTTCTCGCAGTTGTACTTGGAAGCCAAAGCCCTGAGGGAGGGCTCAATGATACCACCACGAAGGCGAAGAACCAAGTGAAGAGTGGACTCCTTTTGAATGTTGTAGTCAGAAAGAGTACGTCCATCCTCAAGTTGCTTTCCGGCGAAAATAAGACGTTGTTGATCGGGAGGAATTCCTTCCTTATCTTGGATCTTCTGCTTGACGTTGTCAATAGTGTCGGAAGACTCCACCTCCAAGGTGATGGTCTTTCCAGTAAGAGTCTTTACAAAGATCTGCATGGCTAAATTGAGAAGGGTTAGCTGGGTTCAACACTCAAGGAAAGTTGGTCATGTGTGGATGGATGGATGGGGAACGAACGATGGATGCGAGTGGCTCTTTCGGTTGTAAGTGTGCTAACCATAGAAAAGGGAACCACTTATGCCACTTGCACTCACTGTCGCTCTCGAACCAATTTCGCGCATCCAACTCATCTGTAGACATAAAACAACCCTAACCTGCTTCAAGACCTAGGGAATTCCGAAAGTGAAAGAGGGATATTAGTTACATGACAACCTCAGTTTAAATCTCGATCCATGTAAAACGAGACCCGAGTAACTCGTGGATGATGGCTGTTTTTTCCAGGCTAAAAATTGATGGCCCGATGAAAGAGGATTCCTGTGTTCTGAAATCCGGCTAATCTGGTCGCTATGCGGATGATTACCCGTGAGGCTGGAGTATGATTGCTAACATGCAGACGTGAATTGGTGGGCAATGGGCGGACTTGTAACCCTCTAAACCACTTGGGTGCTTCACACTCACACGCACATACATATTCTCTGTCATGTTCCCCACGCCTTGTTGGACTAATTCTGGGCTTGCACCCTAATGTCTCTAATTTGGTCTCGGATCCAGCAACGGGTGATTCATCCAAGCAATTGGGCATTTGTTGCATTGGATTGAAGCGAAATTGTTCCAACATTGGTGAGCTGTTTTCAATACATGTCAAGGGCGAGTAATCGACAGGTGGATCATGGATCACGAGGATCCATTAGCCTTAATTGGAAATGGAGAGCTACTTCCCTAACCACATGTGCTGAGCTGATAATCCGCACGAAATGGTAGGAATACACTGCAGCATATGAAACTGACGTCTGTGTTCCCCAAGCAATCTATCTGTGATTAGATGGGATTTCTCCATAGACGACACCGTTGGCGTTGCATGGAAGGTTTATACAATAGGTCGAGACTGTCGTCTGGTTGGCTGAAGTAAATGAAGCGGACGGCTATTCGCTCATACCCAACACTGAAGTGCCTTGGATATCAATGATGTTTACCATCTCTTGAGACCAAGTATACATCTCACGTACCGCTATCACATGATACCGTAGAAGGCATACCAGTATATCCAGGTGAGGAAGGTTAGTCTGTTTTCATACTAAATATATGAGCAAAACCACGCCTATTTGCCGGTTTGTCCATACCGTACAATTCCTAGAGATATCCGGACTCTGGCGCACAGAGCCCCAACGCAATCTGCCAAGCCAAATGGCGCAGTATCAGATATCGTTGGCTCTCAGCTGAGCACCTATTGAGAACCAACCACCTAGCCATGCAAATACATGGTTTCAATCTAGGTTACGTTCTGTCTCGGGCTTAGATTCACTATCTAGCGCGGATCCGCTTGACAAGACATCTATCTTGTGGCAACACTGGCATGGATCTTGCGAACATTAGCTGTCTGATCTAGAAAAAATTTGTTGCATAAATTACCGGAGTAGCGTGACAGGCTGCTCTGCATAGTGGACACGTGACTAAGTAAGTTTGGGAAGAATCAGGACATGTGATATGGTGAGGTATATAACGTCCATCTATATGGCTAGATGTCCCTAACTAATGAATACCATGACTAAAGTTGCTCGGGCCCTCCGTTTCGCAAGCGTTGGTTCTTTTGAGAATCTCAGGCTCGACAAGGTAGAGCTGCCGTCGCTCAAATCTGGCGAAGCCTACATCCGGGTGAAAGCCAGTGGAATAAACCTGGTACATTTGTTCAATAATATTTTCTTCTTACACTACAATCCTTAACATCTCTTATTGATCGTCCGGTGAAATGCAGTCGGATGTCGTCAACGTACTTGGGTGGCTTCCTTTCACAACAACACCTCGCACTCCTGGAAGAGACTTCGCGGGTATTGTTGAAGCCGTGGCTGATAGCAATCACCAGGAGTGGGTGGGAAAAGAGGTGTGGGGTACAGGTGGAGAGGTTGGTTTCACATCTGACGGAGCTCATGCAAGGTAAATCCTTTGGATCACGAGGAATGGCTATTCATCGAGAGTAACACATACCACGGATAGTCTTATCAAGGTCGGCATTGACGCGTTGAGCGAAAAACCCAAAAACCTGAGTTTCGCCCAAGCAGCTTCTGTAGGTCTGCCTTGGCTATGTGCACACTTGGCCGTACATACGCTTGCCCAGGTGAAGGAAGAGGATAACGTTCTGATTATTGGTAAGTGACGGTAATGAGCAACCGTCTTTCTCACTGCCACTTGGATTGGCATCAAAAAAGACTAGGGACTAAATCACCTTCGACCATTTTAGGTGCTCGAGGGGCTATCGGCTCGGCAGCACTCCAACTGTGCTCGCAAATCAAAGCTAGGAATATCTTTGGGACCTACTCGAAATCTCCTCCTGAGGCCACCAGTCACATCCCTATTGATTTGTCAATCAATCCATCTCCGGCTCGTCTCTTGTCTGATCTTGGATTCCGCAACAAGTTGACGGTAGTGATTGACGCTTATGGCTCAGATACTCTTCTCAATGACGTGATGGACATTCTGAGTCCTGAAGGTAGAGGCAGAATAGTGGTGATGGCAGTCCATAACAAAGACGGGCACGCCTCACTCAATCTTCGAAAGTTTTATGCCAAATCCTTGACTTTGCTTGGGCTTAGCTCTAGCCGGATGAATCCAACAGAGGGCGCCAGAATGCTAGATACTTTGAGGCCACATTTTGAAAATGGAACATTCAAGCTGGAGAAAGAGGTGACCGAAGTTCCATTTGACAGTGTAGAAAGGATCGTTCAAGCTTATCAAGAAACGCTAGAAAGAAGTAACCAATCAAAGCTTGTTTTCACAATGCCTAATGTGGCTGAGTGACTACATCTTCATACTAATCTATAATGTGGACGTTACCGCCGAAATAAATGCAAGCACACTGCTAGACCTTGATATTTAGTAATTTTTTCAATTTAGTAAAATACATTTATCCTGGTACTTATATGAAAAGCTATTCAGTCCTTCCAAATGCTGCAGCTCCAAAAATGGGTTTGGTATGATAAATTCAGCCATTAAAGAGATGCGGGAATGAAGTATATACGGAAGTAAAGAGAGAGGATGAGAAGGTTGATCCTCTCAGAATAAAAATATTTCTGAAGAGCTCACACTTTTTATTATCTAAAAGTTACAAATTACCGAACTATTGTCTTACTCTCTAGTTAAAGATGCGATTCAGAATCCTATGCTCACCGTAGAGTGCAGTACATATCAATATACAAATAGAAAAAATTAACAAAATAAGATTCTGTCAGTGTTTCTATTAGCATGGGGATCTTCAACCTAGTTAAATATCAACTATCTCACCACAAAATACCTGTATTAGTTCCTGGGATTACAGCTACCCACTCTGGCAATCTATATAGAATTTACTGGGAACTGTTGCAAACAATTAGTTTGCACTGTAACTATTGTTGCAAATAGTTGACTAGCACCTACTCCCATGTATTGATTGTGCACTTTTCTATATATTAAATGAGGCTTATGTAGTATTTACTAATTGCTTGGAATTTATTTGAACTCAAAAAATTCACGAAAACCGCGCTTCAAATTTTCCAAATCATTACGTGTTCCTAATATAGCTGTCAACTGAGTTATGTCAAATATATATCTTGGCTTATCATATACCAAGTGGTCATACATCACACTATTCATTTGATCAGTGTGACTGAGTCTTCTGACCCCAAAAAGCCTCTGACCTCCATGTTTGGCTATTTCTAATTGAGCAAACACTGCCACTGTGCTATTATCCCTATAAATTCTGATTATTCCCTTACAGCGGTTCAAACATGTTGGGGAATATCGAAGGAGATTGACAAGAAAAGCTATAAATTTCGTAACTACTCCCGTAGATTTACATTAACCTGGTCACTTGAATCGTAGTATATGAGCTTTATTATTTGCTGACCAAACATTCTGTTGGAATCTGCTTAGAACATTTTCAGCACAATGACAGATACCCAGAATATGACATTGTTCAGAGTTATTTCAAAGACCCGAAACTATTCCCACATGCTTTTGAGACCTTTCTCAGCATATTCTACATGATTTAAGTATAAATACAACTTTGGCATGTTATAAACCATTAAGCGAAAGCATTTAGTTGATTTTTTCATAACTCTAGAGAACTGAAATTGTTATCTAAGTACTAACTAAGTTTAATGAATTTATTGGCTTGTTGCTCAACTGAGTATTTTATATAAGGCAATCTAAATGATAATCGATAGATTTGTGTCCATCGCCATTCAGAAAACTAAAGGATAGGAGTGTGATAAGTAATGGATGAATACCAATATTATTGCACCATGACGAGTATTAGGCCTGGCTATGTAGAATGTAGTGAAGCCTTGTCAATTTTTTCCCAACAAATTGATCAAGATATTCTGTGAATTTTTCAGAATTGTAACAACGGCGAAAGGCTATAAACGGCCCAAATATTGACACACTTATCACACCATGGCCCTATGGTGAGTTCTACGTACATGAAGTCCTGTAAACCAGTACCAAATGGAGAATGAGGCTTGAAATGTCTATTGACATTGGTACTAAGAAAGGCAAGCGTTTGAAGACATTTCATATACATAATCAACACAGCCTAGCTTCCTCTACGATTAGTTTCGCTAGAATACAGCTATACTTGCGGATTTGAGGAATTTCAAGTGGAATCATTAACATTTCCAATATCCGGCTCTGCCGCTTTACCAGCTACCATTTCTACATCATCAATAAAATGAAATGAAAACGATATAGAATGTAGTGGCATTGTAGATGCGATTCTCACGATGCCAATGTCATCCGGTTGGCATTATACCAATAGCTCAATATCAAATATTGTGTTGTCGCAAGACACCCTTCATCGTCTCAGTAATCTTAAATGAAAAATATCATATGACAGAAGACATTGCTGAAATAACATGCCTGCACTTGTTGTGATGAGAAGATGCATGGATTGGAAATCTACTTACATTATGGGATACGTCTGCTACGCACCAGGCTCATTAGCCTTTATGTGCATTTGCAATCGTTCGGTTGCTAAGTCCTCATGCTTCTAGAAGCTTAGTAATGTTTACCAGTATATTCCCATCCTGCCGATCTTACTATACAAGGTAAGCCAAAACGGGATTTAAACCTTAATTACTATAAAATTTAAAGTCGAGGACTTGGCTTAGCCAATCAGCGGCCGTATGGCCCAACTATCAGTCGCACATGCTGACCACTTTTAATAGCTTCATCTCAGCCATTCAAGGCAAGAGATGGGTCAATCGGCAGGTGTTTGTGAAGACATTCATTTAGCCATTTCTGCAATGAGTGTGAACAGAATATTGTCACGCACGAGAGCGAGATTAGGAAGTCAATCTCTTCGTGGGCCTCGGGTACCCTTACCAGGAACAGCAGTGGTATTCAATAAGGGAATCAGAAGGATGGGTCACTGGATGTTCAGTTCAAGTATAAATACGGCAGGAATGCAATGAATAAAGCCAGAATTCTAACCAGGACAATGCCCTCTAACCTCTTGCAATCATCCCTCGTTCTCCTTGGCCTAGTGGCGTTGACCGTCGCCCATATGGAGATGATCCAGCCACCACCACGTCGCTCGCGGTATAATCCAACCTGGACTGGAACTCCAGACTACAACATGGTAAATCCTTTGGGAATCTACCCATGCAAAGGATACGACCAAGGTGGAGTTGTTCAGACCGTCAAAGCTGGGGATTTGGTACAAGTGAAAATTGGTGGTAGCGCCATGCACAGTGGAGGCCATTGTCAATTTGCGATTTCCTATGATAAAGGCAAGACCTTTGCCGTGATTGATACGATCTACAGCAATTGTATCATTGCAAGCACCCAGTATTCCGTGAAAATCCCTAGCACTGCGGGTTCCAGTAAAAACGTGATCTTTGCCTGGACATGGATAAACAAGATTGGTAATCGCGAGTACTACATGAACTGTGCTGATATGGAGATTCAAGGAACTGCTGATGGCTACATCACTGGCCCTAAACTTTTGGTCGCAAATCTCCCTGGATACCCAACAATCCCTGAATTCCCTCGCGATGGGCCAAATGATGGTAGAGACTTGCTTGCAGCTCGCCCAACTATTACCATTCGCCCGGAGAAGGAGGACACCACCCCAACCACTAGTGTGCCACCAACTGGAACTTCCACCCCTACCTCTACCTCTACACCTGGAACCGGGACCTGCAAAGATTTCCCCGCATGGAATGCCTCGGTTGGCTACAATGGGTCCCAGAAAGTAACCTACAAAGGCCACTTGTGGCAAGCTAGATGGTGGAATCAAAATGAAACCCCCGACACCAGTAGTGTATGGATCGATTTGGGCGCATGCTAGGCGACCCTTCTCTATGACTCCTCTTTCACAGTAAAGCTGGGAAGAAATAAAGCCGCCCTATATTTAAATTTCCTCTTCAGTGTGCACAATGATATTCATATTGAAAATGTGATTGTCGCATAAGATCCCATGCTATTCAAAACGGACAATTTCATGATGATCCTCACCTTGTTTATTCAACCGTACAGTAAGTATAATCTCAATCTTTCGTCTTAGATGATCTCTGAAAAGCCAGTCCAATATCATACCATCGTAGAATCAATGTTGCTTCGTAATTCAAGCGATGCGCTGATCAAGCAGACTTTTCGCAGTTGTATAGATTGATATCGATGTAGCCCGGAATTATGTTTTTGGATGTTTGTGTGAATGTCTTTGGCACGCTCGAGCTTCTTATGATACTACATGATGTGCACCCCTATGAATTCAATCTACAAATAATATATCGGGAAAGTGTGGAGTTGCAGTGAGTTGACTGGTCAATACTTTGGGCCTTCATGCAGTGGACGTAGACTTACCCCTATGCCTAGGCTTTACTTTCTGCTTGTGAAGAAACAGTCTCTTCATCCATCTCTCGTTTGTGACCACAAGTCTGGTTCGCAGGGTAATCTATTTCCTAGCAGAGTAACTCTCTAGAATACCTCGGTAAACTTGTTTGAACTGGTTTCAGTCATGAGCATTGAGAATTAGGTCGAATCATTAATTCACAGGCTCCAGGAATAGCAGAATGGTATTACATGGGAAAGAACCTTATGTGAATTAAGCATGTTGAGCCTAATTGTAGCCTTCTGGTGAAGCGCATATTTGTATACTATGACATCATAAAGTCTATTTAACTTTATTCTGAAGAGTGGGAGTTGGGATAATTTTTATATGATGCAAGTCATCAAGGTCCACTATAGCCTCTTAAAGCATAAAGCTTACAACTTTATAGCATGTCAAAAACGCAAGCAACGTATCCGCTCGAATTAGTATGTAAACATATATGTTTCTTTTCCAGAATTATAGTTGAATTGCTTTAGAATATATTTGTATGTTGATGAGTACAGGTGTATGTATGCACTTAATGTGACATGCAAAAGGGAAGCATGGTTTCATTATTAAGCCATGTCTGAAACAGTATTCTAAAGCATCTCTGGACTTATACTTTCAATGCTGCTATATTCCTATCATTGTTCATGCTGATACCAATTGATAGCGCTGGAGTATCGTGAGCAAATGGAGTTGCTATCATTTGTTAAGTGTGTTAAATTAATGTTATACTCTGGGTAGTTCATTGATAATTCTATAGAACTATGCTTTGAAAGGTCATTAGTTGCTTATATTTTGGGATTTTTCATCAACTTGCAGTCGCTCCATCACTTCAGCGCATCCACCATAATAGCATTCATAAATGTTGCCTAAATGTTGAAAGAGTGTTGGAGATGTCGGTAGTGATTGGGAGAAAAGTGGATTATGCGGTTTCACTTGATGATTTATTGAATGTATGGTGTTATTTATACTTTGCATGGTATTTGCGAAACAAGTATGTAGAACTAGTCTAGGAAGGTCTTGAGAGTTTTTGTGCAAGGTTTGGAGGCTTGCAGATAGCTTTGAGTTTCTTCATCTGTTGGGCACTTCATGTTTTGATGAAATATCCTTGACTCACTGAATGGAAAGTGGTACTCAAAGCTTTACTGCATATTGATGAGGTAAGCACATATGGTACGCTTAGGAAGGTTTCAAGAGCATGTGGGCAAGCTTGGGGGCCTTAGGACAACCTTGAGATATCTCAGGTCTTAGTTGTCTGATATTTTGGTAAAGATTTCCAAGTTAATTTCAATTGTAAGTTTCGTAATTGTATCTAAATACTCACTTGACTTAGTCACTTAGATCACAGTCTACAAATCTTGGAGAATTCTGCTCAAGTTTCTTGCTGGGATCTACTTTGAATATTTTCACCAAAACATCAGGTGCCCAGATCATGAAAAGTTGACAAGTGCTCCAAACAGCCCAAAAACGTGCACACATGATCTTGGGACCTTCTTAAACATATTATACGTGTTTATTTTGCCAAGACCACGTAAAAGTATAAATACTACTTTTACGTTCAATGAATCCCTAGGTGAAAACCACTTAATCTACTGCTTCTCCCAATTACTTCCAGTATCTATAAGACTCTTGCAACAATTCAACAAGAAGTCTGAGTGAAATACTGCATGACTCTTGAACTGTAAGCCAATTCAATATTTAGGTGTAATACAAATCTTAAAGCACTGAAAATTTTATAAAATAAAGATATACAAGGATTTAGGATTACTATCAACTATTAGCAACCAGTGACCAGCAGAAATCCAATTTTTCCTAAACTTGCAACTTTCAGCATCAGAAACACCGGGCTTTCTGGGAATAAGCAGATGTATGCCTTGGAGAGTACATGGTCTCGATCAGTTTACCAACTCCAGTGATATTTACATTTGTAGAGTACTGTGTCCGAGTAATCCTCTTACCAGACATGATGGCAGCCTATATATACATCAGCAGAACATGAACAGAATACTAGAGGAGTACTGTTAAAATACCAGCAGAATACTATATGAAATCCCAGTATGATATTTTTCATATCGATATCTGCAGGGTGTTATATGCTACAAGGAAACAATTTCAATAGCCAACTGACCGTAAAGCACCCTGGCACATCAACAAAGGCGTATGATACTCCCCAATTAAAGGCGGTTAGTTCTGCCATGAAACAGACGCGGTTATACCTTGATGGCATCTTAGTCTCACTTGGGAAAACCCTAAGAAAAAAAATAAGAAAAGGCCAGCAGAATACCGTCATATTATCAGCCAAAATTCAAGTTTCTCATAACTGACAACTCTCAATATCTCAGGTACTAGCTGTTGGGCAGACAAACAGACACATTTTCCAACAGGAGACTAGGCCAACTAGCATTCATACCAAACTTGGTAATCAGCTGTCCACTATTTCCATCAAAAATTGCAACTGAAAATTTGAAGAAAAAACACCGGCTGAATACCAGCAAAATACCATTAGAATACCAGCAGAATACAGGCTGAAAATCAGATGAATTCCGAGTTTGAGATTTTTCATAGGGAAAGTTAAATCATGATTTCTTATGAAATAAGGAGGTTGGAACCAATTTTCAAAGTCTTAAAATCTAGATTCGCCCTGAATTCAATTGCAAAGCCTTAGAATGAATAAGAGTCACGAGCATTGGTTTTAGAGCATGCCAGGGGGTAGGCTCCAGTATTTTCCGCGCAGTATTCCATTTGCTCGTTGTGTTCTCTTCATGGATTAAACTGGATCTTCGGGTTCAATTCACCTATATTCAGCAACTGCGATTACACATATTGGTTTGATTATCAGTCCCAGAAATGTCGAAAAACATCACCCACTTGAGCGTGCTTAATTTGCTCAGTTGGCCATCTCGGTTTCTCCTGGTAGGGTATCGGTTTTCCCGACCCATGCAATCCTCTTTTATCCAGCTAGTGTTTATTGAAGCTCAAAGCCTCTATTAAGTTCAGTATCTATCGCCAATCCTAACAAACCTTATGTAGCATAAAAGCTGATCGTTTGTTCAAAAGTTGGTCCCCTTGAATGGTCAATCGCATTCCTATTCATATACGCCACTCAAATATCTTTGATGCATTCATACCTGTGTTGTGTCCTCATTGGCTCTGTCATTTTCAAACGGTAGGAAAAGCCACTTTGGCTTTTATGATAGATCCATTAAACGGAGGTATTCTGGCTGATTATAGACCACCATCTGAATCTAAAGCATTGTTTTGGGTATCGTTTTCACCGCAAGTTTGAAAACAGATATAAGCTGGCTTGCTTCTTATGGTCTGGGATTCCATGATACTCTTTTAAATAGGAATGGAATTGATACTGAAGTCATATTCTACATTCTCAAAAGGTTACGGCTCGTAACATGGATATTTCTCTTAATTTCATCAAAATGCTCGTATATAATATAGAACTCATCGAAGTAACATTCTCCTAGATTTCGAATCATCACCGGTATTAATGACTGACTCCGTTTAACCCCCTCCCCAATATGCCCGCAAACATGGAAATCAAATTAATCCTGCATCGGGTAGTCATAGCATCGATAAGCCAAATGCAGAGCTACACGCTATCCACCGTAAACGTAAGAATGTAGATCTTTCGGAGTTGACGTATCTCGGATAAGAAGCGCTCTCGATATGGTATTTTTTCCTCTCAATGAGTATGGATAATGATCTTACCGAGCTTGAGTTCTTGCCAAATTAAACTATCCTGTGCCCTACGAAAATACTCATGATGGGATCAATCCGAGTGTACCAACGCAAGGTGATTTTCATTTGGTTGGATTGGCCAGGACTAACAATTACATACTATGTAGTGCCTACTTATTGGTTTACAGTCGTAATGTTGACTTTACCCCGCAGGCGGTGGATTCCTTGTAAGTGCAAAAAACATAATTGGAATCAACACTACGTTTGGCACATATTACAAAATGATACAACCATTACCACTCTGTAAATATGGAGGGGTCCTTAGTAGGCCTCTAAGCGCTCCA